>KZ309243.1:197330-209729 GCA_000376725.2 Ladona fulva | reverse complement strand
AGGCCCTCACCATGGGCCATTTTTTAACATTTCTAATGCTCTCCCTCTCTGTGAAACTCTGTAGTCGCTGATTATTCTTCAGCATTAAAAAAATCTGTTTCTTATATGTTTTTGGTGGACTATAACTTCTTTTAACCTGTCTTAATCTGCGTCATAATCTTTTCTTTTCCTCGTCAGAATTTGGTCATCAAAATCACATCTGATGGAAAGAAATGTTAGGATATTTGTCGCTTGCTTTCTGTGCTGTTATCTGTAAGGCTTACACCATGTACATTGTGGTGGATTCTCCCTCTTTCTTTAATTCCCAACTGTTGGTATGCTTCTCACAAGTAACACAACCCTATCAAGTGGCACTAAAATAAATAAAATCATTTTTTGACTTCTGAATTTTAAAATAAGTGTGCTAAACTTAAACCTTTATTGTATGGGCCTTATGAGATTATATAACTGCTGAATCTCGTGGCTATTTTGTTGAAAACAATTACAATTACATAATGGTTAATAGTTTTCTACGTAAGGTTTTAAATCCCCTGACCATATCCCATAACATTTGTAATTAGACTTACTTTGCTCAGCAGTATCTGTTTTTCAACTTACATTAGAACTCTTTTGTGTTTTAGAAGGTTGGTTCCGCTTCTGCCACTCAGAAAAGAAGAGAATTTTTCTATTCTTCCAATTGGATATTTGCAATTTCTAATGTTGCAGTTTGCACTCGCAAATCAAAGCACACTTATCAGTGTCCTTCAATTTAATCTCAGCCATGGTTAGATATTCCAACTTTTCTTTTCTTTAACTTTTCAACCTATACTAAGCATTAATATGGAATAGGATGAAATAAAATCTGAGGATGTATATTTCTGAAGATATGAAATTACTACAGAAATTATATACTATTTCGGGTGTTATGTTGTTACATTGATAGTTGAAGTTTCTGTAATGTTGGATATCAATAATACATATGTGGTTTTAAATAGAATGTATTCCGAAGTGATTGGAATGTATCGTAATTCAGATATCGGTAATTCGGAGCTTACCGTTCGTCTCTTAGCGCGAGTTCCGCTTGCCGAAAGACGGCTTACGGAGTGTTTTTAAACCTCTCACTTACCGGAGTCTTATCTTTAAAGAAGCATTAACCTTCGGTTCGATCTAAATCCTTTCTCTCAACTTCAAAAGACTTTCTAATAGAAATTTTGCACAGCAGTTCGTTTCCTTTGAAGCATCATGCAAAGTACGAGTCTTTCCATTTCATTGAAAAAGTTCGCCGCTTAATTTTCTAATATTTATCAGAGACATCGAAATTTCAATTTTCTTCTGAGATATTCGAATGGATTACGTAACATAGCAAGCTTCGAAGGGTTCGCCTAAGAACGGAAGGC
Organism: Ladona fulva; assembly: GCA_000376725.2. NCBI lineage: Eukaryota > Metazoa > Arthropoda > Insecta > Odonata > Libellulidae > Ladona > Ladona fulva. The sequence goes on along the minus strand of KZ309243.1, from coordinate 208,353 downwards.
CATCAAATCAGCTGACTCTGAAATGACGTCAGGCTGTCTGTACCGATGATTCCGCTTAGTTCGGCCGAGGAATGTGCAGTTGGTGCATCGCGAACTAAAGAAAGCCAATTTTCAACATATAAAAGACGTGTTATTATTTTCACGTGAACATCAATCGTTGCTTCTTAAGTGGGTGTTGTGCTCAAAAGTGCAATTAGAGTTGAAATGTGTTTGGTTATACATAATTTCACAGAACTCTTAGTTCTCGGAAGAACATTTCAGATCTCGGCTTAATACTTATTCTTTCAGTGAATTGTGACTTGCGAGTGATTCTCTGCTGGAATATCTAAATTAGCATTTTCTTTGGAGAAAAGTTAGCATCGTAACACAGGCTATTGAAGTATTGTGTATTATTCGAAAGAATCGGTGAAATTAGAACGTGCATTGTATAAATCCCTTGTAACTAACCTTTCCGATAAGACTCACTACATAATAGTTTTGCTGAATAAGTGGGAAATGCTTCGTTGATAAGCAGGATTTTCTATAGCCGAGTGAGTAAACCTATGGTTAATTTATGTTTGTCCGTTGTAATTGTTTAAGTCCACCACTGTAATAGCCTAGTAAATGGATGTTTGTGGGGGTAATGGGAAATAAATAAAAAAAATAAACAAACAAAACTTGGGAGGATAATTCTTTTAGTACGTATCCTTAATTAGAAAGGAAGGAAATAGTATATTTTGAAGAGTGCAAGGGAATAATGATGTAGAGTTATAGAATCTGATTCATCGGTGAACATGTTTGTACGCTGGAAAACATCTAAATCAATCCTTCCTTATTTCGCGAAATAGTGACAAGCGAAAAAATAAGCTGATATTTTGTTGTGAACAGTGATTGGAATATGCCGATAGGTGACTTCCAAGCTGTCATAGTAAATGCAGACGTAGATTAATCTAATAGAATCAATAGATTGGACCCATGCCTTTGTGGACTCCACAAATGATCAAGGACAAAACGAACTATTACAATACACAATATATATTGCAAAATAAACTTTGTCTCTAATTAAATATTGTGGTTGGTTAAAGTTAATTTTGAGGGAAAACGTCATACGTTGTTAGTACTTGCTCATGATTTTCTCCTGCGTATAATTTGCTTGAGAAAATACAGTACAATATAATATATAAATAATACAATAAGAAACTACTTAGCTTCGGATGTAGTCGATTCCTTAATAGAAAAGCATGTTCAGTCATGGTTTAAATGCTTAATTAAAATATTAATTATATAATAAATATTACATGTGATATGATTGTAAATTAAAATTTTACAAATCTTCTGTGGAAGATCATATTTTTATTGATTTTTAATACTGTGTGTATCCGTATTCTTATATATATTATTTTTGTATAGATCAAATGGAAGATGGGACTTAATTGTCTCAATTTTCGCCAAATAAAATCCTCTGTATGTATAAGTTTCATTGTATGTACGTAAAATTTAAAGTTTATTCCTTCAAGGAATAAATATTTAATTGATTAATGTTCTTAATGAGGCAATTTCTATTTATTTGATTGCCTACAAATCTAAAATTATTCCATTATTTGGTTAGCTATTCGTTAGTTATCATTTATCAGTTTGAATACCCTTTTAAGATTCGCCGAAAAGAAAACGTTACGCTATTGTATATGCTTCATATATTCTTATGAAGTTTTTTATTGCTCGTGTTATATTGTACGTAAATGTTTTGATAGTACTTGAAACACGCGAAATTTCACGGAATTGTCGGATTGGAATGAATCGATCAGTAGCTAGCTACTTTCAGAACCGTAAAGGGAAACAAAGATTTCGTCTTAAGATTAATAAAGATCGATTTCCCAAACTGATTACGGATGAAATCCAAGATGGCTGCCGTGCTAATGGTGAATGCTTTAATTTAACAAGTTTTAAAATTTTACTTTGCGGAAAGCTAGTTTTTTTAAATGAATTACAATTTTCACTCTGAATTTAGAATTTAAGCTCGTGCATCATTATCACTTTTTTTACCAAGTATCATTTTTAAAGTATTTATTTTGGACAATCGAGTTTACCCAGCCAATGAAATCGCACTATTACCGTTTAAACACTCCATAAGCTGTCTGAGAGTCAGTTGGAATTGGAAACTGTGGAAAATGGACGGGTTATCGAGAAATTACGGAAGCTGAGACTGAACTGATTTTCACGTGAGTTTCTAATACGTTAAACATTCTTAGCGGTAGTTACGTTCCAGAAGAAGAGATGGTGGAAAGAAGAACAGTGAAAGGTATATAAATAAATGTGTGTATTAGTGATTGTAAGAGGACTCCACACTTGAAAACTTTCGAAATGGAAGTGGTAAACCAGGTAGCGGACTATCGGTAGATAACGCTTTATTTTATAATTTATGTTCAGCTCTAATGGTCAAGCTCTATTCTCCGCTATTGTTAAAAGCTTGGAGGNAGAGGAGTCCACACTTGAAAACTTTCGAAATGGAAGTGGTAAACCAGGTAGCGGACTATCGGTAGATAACGCTTTATTTTATAATTTATGTTCAGCTCTAATGGTCAAGCTCTATTCTCCGCTATTGTTAAAAGCTTGGAGGCTATAATGTTATTCAGTTTGAGGTAAAACCCTTCGGTTCGTGTTCGATCTATTCTAATTAATCTTACCGGTTCCTTGCTATCATCAATTCGAGCTAAAATATGCATCTCCGTCCCAAATACAAAAGAATAGCATTATATGTGTTCTAAGATTTCGAATTAATAAAATTTAATAACCTTAACGGTCGAGCATCATTACTTCGTGCTAGTATTGTAAACGCAATTCTTTTGTTAAATCCTTCATTTTTGCTTAGAGATGCCAATTATTGTTCGTAAGTATATTGATCTGTAAACGAAAAGAAAATGATCGTCAGAGCTCGAATATCTTTTTCATATTCTTGCAAAATCACCGAATATATTTTGGATTTAAAAGAAATTAATATAACTTTAGCTGAACCTTAATTCGATGGCATAGTGGCTCAACTCTTGATTGTTCTTATGTTATGACAGTAAACATTCCTTAATTCCAAAATAGATTTATCTTCCTTAAATGGGTTGTGGGTCCACGGAGATAAAAGGTGGAGGGTGGTGAGGGCCCTTGGAGGGTTAAGGATCCAGGGAGTTAGGAGGTAGGGGAGGGTTTCTGGGGGTTAGGTGTTCCGGTTGGCGGGGTCCGTTGGTTGTTTAGTGGTCCAGGAAGTTAGGAGCTGGGGTTGGGTGCTTGGGGGTTAGGTGTGGGGGGTGTCTTAGGGATCCAGGGAGATATGAGGTGCGGGTGGGTGTCCGGGGGATAGGAGTCCCGGTTAGTGGGCTACCTTGGTTGGTTCGGGATTCAGGGAGTTAGGAGGGGGCGCGGGGGTTATATGTCCCGGTTATAAGGGTGTCTTGGTGGGGTAGAGATTCAGGGAGTTGGTAGGTAGGAGAGGGTGTCCGGTTGTTAGGTGTCACGGTTGGCGGGTCGTCTAGGTGGGTTAGGGGTCAAGGTGAGTAGTAGGTTTTGATAGGTGTTTGGGGGATAGGAGTTACGGTTGCTGGGGACCACCTGGTAGGTTAGGTGTACCGTAAGTAAAGGGTTTCGAGTGATAGGGATTCCGGTAGACATGGTCCCCCGAAGTGAATGGCTTCCTTGTTGATGGTTCCTGGTAAGTACAGCCCTGAATGGTTTATGGGCCCTTGGAGGAAGTGGGTCCTTGGGGTTGGGTCCACCCTTCGGAAAGCCTTATGGGTCTACGCATCGCGCCTTTTGTTTATAACTACTTTCTGCCGTCGCGCTCATAGAGACGCTCGATGAAAACGTGTAAACCGTTGAAACAACTGAATGCGAAGCGACGCTTCTCTCATTACCTTCTAAAACCTTGAGGTACACGGTTGCGTTAGTGAAGATTGTGCTACTAATTATGAAGAATTATTGCCATGCACCTCGGTGTGTTGGGAGGCTGGAGGGAGAGCAGCTTTTTACTGCTCCGATATCAGATACAGAAAGGTGAATATTTAGTATAAGCTGTTTTATTTCTGAAGTCTCTATTCTTATATTGCCTTTGTACGAAAGTAAGGTTCGATCGAGCGTGGTCCATTATGCTTTCATGTGTGTAATTATTTATTTCAGAATTCGTGTTTGGGAGAAATTCGTAGGTTTAAGTTCGAGGAAGAGGAAGAACTTATTACTTTGCGAGAAACATTTCGAGACGAAGTATTTATCTTTCTCAAACGGGAAAGCAGTTAGACTGCTTTCAGGAGCATGTGCTATACCGACGATACACTATGAAGGACCGGAATGGGTATATAACTTAGGTTATTTTATTCGTTTCAGAAGTGGTGTAGTATATTGCTAATTCATTTCTTTTTTTTAACTTTTAGAAAGATCTTGTGGGCAAAACTGGCACAAAATCGGCCTCTGCATTAATTGACGTTGCAAACGTGGTGTATTCACATATTGTTGACTTATAGTATGACTATTTCTTACTTGTCCTAGATCACATAAGTAATATGTTCGTGTATAGCTCGCAGTCCCATTCGTCAATCCTTCCAAAAACTTTACCTCTTCATTGCATCCAGACTAAGAGTTGAGGGTAGTGACTAGTGATCGTAATTTCGTAAATTATACTTAATAATTTTGAACATTAACTTATAAGAATTTTCTCTTGTTTGTTATAATGTTTATCATACTTTTTATCATCTCATCTATATCTTGATCTCATTTAGGCTTTAAGTTAACAATTAATGGTGGTTAAGCCACAAGTTAATTAGCAGTTTATGTATACTTGTTGTGGTTGTAGTTCTCTTAACAGTACAATGTTTTTGCCTACAAAACCTTTGTCCTTCCAGTTAAGTTAAGGTTAAGGAAGGTTGAAACTCATTTTCAACCTGTATCTTGTATGGATGTATAATTTCAGGATTTTAAAGATTCCTCCAATTATAATCATATTTCCTCGTTTCACAGGCTCAATCACATGCTCCAGCCAGTGCAGCGTCGACTTCGAACATCGAAGCTGCAGATTGCCGGGATACAGATACGATTAGTATTTTCTTCTGTACATTGTAACACAAGTTTAAGAAGTGGTTTATTATAACTCACTACCTTCAAATTCTTCAGATAATTGTTTTCCACTCAAGAAACGGTTACTTCTATTCTTATTTTGTGACTTTCTTACTGAATATTACTTATATCTTCCTTGTATAACATTACTTTAATTGAAACTTTTTCACATTTTCAGGGTTTATCCACGAGATTTCTCCTGGAAACATGTTGGTTGGTGCTAGATCAGGAAGCCCTTGTCCTGGAGATTTTCTACCCTGTACTTCCACTCCCATTTCCCTACCTCTTGTCCAGCTTTCCCTTCCTTCCACCTCTCCCATCTCTGACAGTGAATCACACGCAGTTCCTCTGCCAATATCGCCAAAGGGTGCTGGGACAGTATATTGCGGGGAGGGCTTACAGAAGCAGTTGACTCAAGTACGAAGATAGGCAGTAACCCCCCGCAAAAGAAAACTTGTAAAAATCGCTAAAGCTCTTCTTTCAAAATTCAGAAGGACGAGAAGGGACCTCCAGAAATCGAAGAAGTCCATTAGCAGCTTGCTGAATGAGAGTGAGGGCCATATTCCCTTCCTGGACAAATTCGCTGGGAAACTATCAAAAGCTGCCACTGTTTTCATTGCTGCACAGCTGAGGACCACTGTGCAGAAGGCAGGAGCTCGGCGTTGGTCACTGGAGGAGAAACTCCTCTGAATCCTCAGAAGATCTCCAAAAGCCTACTCCCTTCTCTCTGCGCTATTTACCCTACCCACACGCAGAACCCTATCTAAATTCCTAAGCCTTATTGCTCTTGAGCATGGCATCAACCACCATGTGGTTGTCTCTCACGAAATTCTTGGCAAGATTGCCAAAGGAGCAGAGGATATGTTCCCTGATATTCGATGAGATGAGTATCCGGGAGCATGATCAGTACGAATCGAAGGACGATAAATTTCCGGGCCTGGAGAACCCGTGATCCGCACGTGGGGAGTCACCACTGTATTAGCCAAGCAAGCCCTCGTGTTTATGGTGAGGGGGATAGTGACGTCGTGGAAGCAGCCGGTGGCATTCTACTTCACGAGGGATACCATGCCATCAGATGTCTTGGCAGACATCCTTGCAGAGGTATGCAGTGCTACGCAGCTGCGCTCACAGTTCTGAGCACTGTCTGTGACATGGCCTCAAAAAATGTCAAGGCCCTGAGAATGATAGGGGCGACTACGAAGAGGCCCTACTTCCTCTTTCAGGAGAAGAAAGTAGTGGCCCTGTTTGATGTCCCCCATCTCCTCAAGTGTACGAGGAATATGTTGTATAAAAACATTATTCAAGTGCCAGTGAAGATGGGAGGAAGAAAATTCCTCATTCCGACGGAGTGGAATCACATCAGGAGGGCTGCAGAGCATGATTCCAGACAACTTTATAGGCACTTTTACAGATTATCTGAGCGGCAATTTGGATCCCAAGGGACCAGATGCCATGAAAGTCTCATTGGCAGCTCAGATCCTGAGTCATAGGATGGCATTGTGTTTTACTAGCTGCATTTCATCCAGTAAGTATCTTTTGTAAAAAACTATTATGCTTCTTTGATATTAAAGAATACCATTCCATGTTATTAGGGTATTTAGATTTTCTAACCTTGTACCTATGTTTTTCTTTTCAGAAATCGTCCCTCCGGTAGTGATAGGGACTGCCACAGTCTGTGGTGAGATGAACAAGCTTTTTGATAGCTTAAATGGGGTGGGAAGGCAGCCTCAAGGAGCAGAAGGAATGAGGCGTGCAATTTGTATTGATGAGGAAGACCTGCATTTACAGTTCTGGTCCTCGACCCTACAGTTCTTGGAGGGTTGGAGGTACTATAGACGTAAGTTTTTTGGAGGGAATTATGTTAACGAATTGTTTGAGCCTCCCTTACATAGAGGATGGCTACAGACAATCAGGGGTGTTATTGAATTATGTGATATTTTAAAGAGTTCAGAATATGTTGTATTACATTAATGTTTCTGTCTTACAGTTGAGATGGCTCAATCAGGATGCTCTCGAGAATCTGTTTGTGTTGATCAGGTAACAGTCATGTTTTTATGTGTAATTGGTTTATCTTTATTTATCAGACAAAATATTTACACCTGTCCTAAAATAGCAGTCACTTTTATAATCTAAATATTTCTGTCTGTGAATCAGAAAAGTTCGAGATATGTAAAAGACGGTCCACATTTGAATAACCGACCCCTATTATTTCAGTTACTATTAGGTTTATATACTGTGGAAAATCATAATCTAACACTTAACACTTTAGGGAAATCGCATGTATTCGAGGTATTCACGCTAATAATTTATGATGCATAATCAAGACATAGGTGGCTTACCGTTGTTAAAACACGACGTATCTCAAATGGCTCCATGAGTGGAAGATCGGTGCGCGCTGTCCTACACGGGCGCACTATGATATGTATTTGCATTGGAAAATCCAGCCGAAATTGATTAATGGATTATTATGCACAGAGAAACGGAAATTTTGAACAGTAGAGTACGATTTATTTACCCTTAAATACTACCGTACTTGTTGGAAAAATTAAAAAATAAATATTTTGAAAGAAAGATTGCGAATTCGTAGCGATTTTGTTCATATTCCGATTTCTTCCTCTCTCATTTAAGAAACAGATAAGGTTTTGGTATTAAATTCTGACTCACTTCGTCTTCTTTCTATTGATGTAATCAATTTTGCTTTTAAAAATTTTGGAGAGGAATGTCTTGCAAAAACCGAAAAGTATGCTAAGAGTTTTCGGGAAAATGCATTTAAAAAAGTAGTCGCCTGCTATTTTTCGTTCTACTTGATAAAGAAAAAACTTCCAGCGGGAAAGTTTCTGAGAAAATACTGAGTTATTCTTCTGTGTAAATACAAATCCGCCAAATTTATTAAAACCATAGATAAACAAATTTATATTAGGGAGGTTACGCCTCGGCGCGCATGGCAATATTTCGATTGCCTGAAACACAAAAATGTACTCAATGCATCCTTTACTCCAATCGTTTGTAAATATACTGTATATAACATTATCCTCTATCATTTGCATTTGGTAGCATTTGTTTTATTAAGATATTTAGTAAGAGAATAGAAAGGGAGTGCGTTAACGCTGCTCGAGACACTTGGCCTGAAGGGAGTCATGCCTACCGTAAGGGTCTCATACTCATAATCATCTCTACCGACGGTACAGATGACTCCCTCCGGGGCAAGGGAGTTATCTTTACCGGGGAGTCAACTGTGCCTCCTACACCGGCATCCTCATATCTTGATTTAGTTACTAACTATACGCTTGCATAGGTAATTCTATAATGTATTTATATTGACTTTAAAGTTTGTAAAATGTCTCGATTGAGTCACAGACTTCAAATTGTAGCTTTATGGATCACGTTTACTAAAATATTTCGTCAATGTATACAATGACTAGTAAATGTATATAATTTCTGAGTTCATGCTTTAACTGTAACATATGTAAATTCAGGACAAAGTGCCACTATATTTCGTCAAATATTACCTCTAAAATTTTACGTTCTTCCAATATTATGTCTGTACATCTAGATAATAAAGCTAAATAATTTCTATCGTTTTTAAACGTTTTCGTATCAAGTGATGTTAACTTAACATTAGCTGAAAACTGTTTTTTTGGCTGAAGTATTAGTTGAAAACTGTTCTGTTTGTGTTAGGTTGTGACCACGATTCAGAATTTTTCCCTTTTATGGGAGCTATATCATCATCTCCATATAAGATAATGTGATGTTAAAAGGAAGATCATTTACATAGGCAATTATAATAATGGTCCAATAACAGAGTATAGTAGACCAGTGCTGTGTATGCTGTAGTGCTTCAATTTTTTTAACTAAAATCTCATGGGTAACTCAATTAAATGCTTTCAGAATATCACACACAAGTCCTAGCATTGAGTGAGACTCCTCTAGTGTAAAACAATATTTACCATATCTGTTACATTAGTGTATTTTTGACATCCATGTCATTCTTCTCCATACTCAAAAGAGTGGTAATGCATTATTTAGCTTTTTCAGTAAGCAATGAATGAGACAATCAGCCTTCTTTGCTTGAGAAGACAAAAGGAGAAGGAGAGGCTTTGGAATCTGCACAGAAACTGAAGTAGACTGCGTAGATAGAGTATCCGTGATTTGTCGGACCCCTTTACAGTCAAAAAAGGAAATTTTCGTGGCCTTTATTGCCTAAATCAGGATCTAGCAAAAAGCCTAATTGAAGAGTTGCAACCACATATAGTGGTCGTGAAGAGAAGCACAGCTGTTGCTATAGAAATCAAGGCAAGTTTAAGTTTTTGGGAAAATATTACTCTAGCATTCAGCTTACATGCTAATTTAAGGCAATGATTCAGGTCCTCTGTGCACTACACTTCTTTGAGCATGGGAGTTACCAGAAGAGTGTTGGAAGTGATAGCAGTCTGGGCATAAGCCAGACAAGTGTAGCAAATGCTATTGAGGAGGTGACCAGAGGAATACATTCTGATGCTGTCCTGAGAAAGTGGGTAAATTTTCCCGACACCTGGGAAAAGACAGGTTGATCCAGAAGTAAGTAAAAATTTTTATATTTCTAGATAAGTGTATTTATTTAATACATTACAAAAGACAATACTAAGACCTCAAATACAAGGTTCATACATTACAGTAATATAACACTTGGAACTTATTTACAGGATATTTACATTATTACAGAAAATAATAACTAAACTAAGAACTACATGACAAAAATGAGCACAAACAATTTTCTAAACTATACTAAACTATAAAAAAACAATACTTAACTAACACTAACAATTAGAGACTATACAATGAATTACACCATTAACACAACCCATTTCTGTGCATGTAGCTGATGAATCTGTAAAGAAAGAAAACACAAGGATTATAAATTAATACCTTATTTCTTTCCACTCAGAAATTACCAGTCATCCAGAATTCCTGGAGTGATTGGATATGTGGATGGCACACACATGGCCATCAAAGCCCCAAAAGATGAGGAAAATCTATTCCTTAACAGGAAGTCATATCATTCAATGAATGTGATGACAGTAAGTAATAGTAATTATGTATAATCCAACCATTGGAAATCAAAGATGTCTTTTAGTAAATGTTTCTGAGTAATCCCTTAACAACAGAATGGCAATTAATTTTCCATGATCAACTCTTCCCAGGTTTGTGATTCAGATATGATAATATTATACTTTTCAGCATGCTTAGGTGGGAGCATCCACGATTAATATGTGTGGAATTTGTGTGTGGTCAAGACAGTGTTAATGGAAGTGTGGGCAAGCGGTGAGCAGTGCTGGCTACTGGGTATTTACCAAGTTACATAATACAGTCAATTCCGCTTATTTGGGCCACCGCTTTATTGGGCCAGCCGCTTATTGGGGCCAAATCTCGAGGAACAAAAACCAAACTATTCAGGTAATACATAATTTAACCGCTTAATTGGGACAGTATTTTGCTTAATCGGGACAGTAATAGGTGCGAGCTTCCAGTCAGTCGTCTATCGTAGCTCTAGAAGAACCGCGATTAAGTAAGCTCATGTAAGTACATGAGATATGAACACAAGCATAGGTGCCAACTAGATTTAGATTGATTTCCTTTGAGCCTCCAGTGGCGTATGGCAACTACCATTTAGCAACCTGCTTCCTTTGTGTTTTTAACCTTTGAGAGGTGTAACACGCTTCTGCTTTATTGCCTACCGTTACCTCTGTTTTGTCGATCTTATTTGAAAATTAAACCACTGCCAAGATGCTGAGAAATGATTTTACACTGGCAAGTAAAATAACTTTGCTGGATAAATTAAAAGCTAGCCATTGTATTCAAGACATCGCACACTTGTGTACCGAAATCTACCATAGTGCGTCTCTTGCAGCAGGAGAACCAACTGCGTGAGGAATGGACATTACAGGAGGGACAAACAGGAAAATCTAAAAGAAAA
>KZ309243.1:174467-193061 GCA_000376725.2 Ladona fulva | reverse complement strand
GGGAAAAGCAAGGGAGTGGGTGGGGGAGGGGGGGGTGTTGGGTTAGACAGAGTTACAAAAATGTGACAAAGTTTTCACCGTCGAAGAAAGGATAGGGGAAGTGAAGGGGTACAGGTTCTCGTTTATGATCGTTGACGAGGGATTTCCAAGCGTTTTTAAAAGTTTCCTGTAAAGTTTGGCCTTAAAGGCAGTACTGCCTGAGATAACAAAATCCACTACTTCGGCCTCAACTTTCACTCCCTTGCTTTCCCCTCATTGTTCCTATATATTGTGAATTTTCTCTGTTTCTTGTACCTGACGATGACGCGTCGCGTCGAAACCTAGGTCGTTTCATTAAATTTATCCTGTGGTAACGTGTAAAAGTGTTTCTTATTCTTTTCATCATGAATAGCTACCACAAAGTTGAGGCCGAAGTAGTGGATTCTGTATGTGGATATTTATTTATTTAAAAATTAACACTGCGAATTGGCTTTCTAGCCAGGTGGCAGCGTTGGAGGGGAGCGTTGTATATTAATTATAGAACTGCCCGGCATTCGCCCATGGACGGGAGGGAAAACCCTCCAAAAACCTCCCTATCTAAAAAGATCTGAAATTCTAACAAATATATTATTATTATAATTTGCAATAATAATATAATTACCACTCTCATTGATCTAAGGAAAGCTTTTGATGTGGTAAATTATGAAATATTACTTGATAAATTATACAGGATAGGGGTTAGAGGGAATCTTCATGACTTTTTCAGGAGTTATTTAAGTTCTAGGAGACTTGTTGCTAAGATAAATAATCACAAAGAGAAGAATGAATACTTCTGGAGTCCCACAAGGGTCTGTCTTAGGTCCTTTACTCTTCATATTGTATGTGAATAAAATATTTTCTGTTGTTAAACATTGTAAATTAAACAAGTATGCTATTCTGATAGCTACTCATGAAAACTTTGATTCGGCAATAGCTTATATTCAGGAAGATTTAAATGCTATATCTATGTGGTGTCATGATAATGATCTATTAATTAATGAGACAAAAGCCAAGGCTATGCGTATAACAGATAGAGTCATCAGTAAAAGGTATGTAGAAGTGAAAATTCATAACCACCATTGTCTACACTCATGTAACACAAATGATGTAGGTAATAAATGTGGTTGCATTTTGCTTGAACAAGTGACTAACCATAAATAGTTGTGTTTTTATTTATTTAATATATCATTGCAGGTTGATCGATGGACCAGGTGGCAATGGTCAAGGGGGATAAAAAATAATAGTGACATCTGCCCGGCATTCGCCCAAAGACGGGAGGAAAACCCCTCCAAAAACCTCCCGTGGACAGCATAGATACAATAAGCATACGACAATAAATGTCGCACTACAGCTCAGAATTCCAATACAATAAAACTAAAGAGTAAATACATACATATCGATCAATTATATCGGCAAACTTTAACATGGATATAATGGGCAAAAAAATTAAGATGAAATACAATGAAGCTCAGCAGAATATATTATACAGAGTAAAAAATAAACAAATAAACCTGTACGTGGGTATTATAAGTAAAAAAAAGTACTATTATATATACAAACGATTTAGGTACATACTATAGACTTTAATTTTCTTTTTGAAAGCTTTAGTATTTTTCGGCATTGGAATGAGAACTTCTCCAGGAATAGCGTTCCATTCTCTTATACCTCTATTTATGAAAGAGTATTTAGCCAAATCTGTTTTCTGTTCACGTTCTTTTATTTTTAGTTTGTGAACGCCGCGACCAATGTAATTTGGAGTATGAAATCTTGCTCGTAGCTCATCCCAGCCATCTTTACAGTTCCACGCGTTAAATACCCCCATTAACTTAATGTCTTTCTTCTTGACGATAATGATTCCCATCCTAGTTGATCTAACATTTTACTAAATTTAATGCTGGATGAGAACTTTAAGTTTTACTGGCATATTAATTATGTATGTACTAAACTAAAAAAGGTAGCATACGAAATGTATTTTGTAAATGACATGTTTTAGATATGACTAAAAAGATTTTGTATGCCTCTCTGGCTGAATCAATAATTAGGTATGGTTTAACTGTTTGGGGGAGTGCTTCATCTGGTAGACTCAAAATTATAGAAAAAATACAAAATAGAATCACTAAATATATTTATGGTGTAAATAAATGTACAGAGGTAAGCGCATCAGTGGTTTATAAAGAGTTAGGAATACTTCCTTTACCAATATTGTATAAATATACTGTTTTAATTGCAAATTATCATTCTATAAAATATAGAAGAAAAGTAAATTCATGTCATAATATGATCAACATACCCAATAACAGATATGATATCCCTAAGTACTATAAAAATTGTGGATAAAGAAATTTAGAAGTCATCATACAGACCTTTTTCAATGAACTTCCATACCATTTACAATCAATAGAAAAACTTTCAAAAGCTAAAGGGGAATTAAAGAAGTGGATGCTGATGCAATATTAGATAGACAAAATAGTGTACATAAATCTGTCTTCTTTTCTATTTTATTTTAATGGTATTTTGTTCTATGTTTTGTTTTCTTTTTTTGATATTATTAACATTTTGATTATTTAATTATTATTAACATATTGATTTATTTAATTAACGTTTTATTTGATCCTCTGAGCAATTTTATGTAAAAAGTGACACTCCATGGCACCTCTTGACGAGGACCTGAATGTTACCTTATTAATTTTCTGCGTTCATTGATTTTATAATTTTTCTGTCCTCTACAGTGTAAAAATATATTGTGTATTTGTTTCTATTAAATTATTATTATTATAGAAAAAATATCCTTAAGTTGAATAATTACAAGTTCACAGTTACAAAGATTTAGGATTACTATCACTGATAATAGTAATAATCTCGAAAGAAACAGCTGTGTTCTTTTTATAATTATGCAGTGTATTGTTCAGTCGTCTGTCAGCACTCGTAATGGTGGACGCATTTCGGGATAATCAGCAACCATTATGTGCTCAATAGGAAGTTAAGGAGTGGAGCGCAGTGTACGGAGTGTGAAAAGTGGTTCCACTTTAGCTGCGGAAACGTTATGACTGGATGTGGGGACGACTGGAGATGTGCGGGAGGGACACGGAGGTAAAGAAGCATTAAATAGTTGATATAGAGTATGACATGGAAATTCAACCACGAATACGTAAATACCAAAGTAAGGGGAACTGTGTTTTGGGGCTTCTTCAGATGAATTGTAGAAGCATCAAGAATAAAGTCTGAAATTCATTTCGACCATATTCCTTGATTAGCTTACGCATGTCTCTATATTTTTCTGCTATGTCTCTATATTAGCACCGCATGCTTTAAGTTTCTTCAAACGGGAAAAAATAACGAGCGTGATTTGTAAAATATTCGAGAGAATGATAGCGGATTACTTAAGAAGCGTATGGGATAAAGATAACTGGGTCAATGATAGACAGCATGGTTTTAGGAAAGGGCACTCATGCGAAACTCAATTATTATGCTTTAACAGAGATTTGGTGGAAGCATATGACAAGGGAGAACAGGTCAACGCAATAATAATTGATTTATCTAAAGCTCTCGACGTAGTAGATCATAATATACTAATGGAAAAAGTGTATCGCATAGGTACAGACCCTAGGATAGTGGGTTGAGTCATTTCTTTAGAACCCAAAGGATCGGGACTTCTACCGCTATAGATGTAACATCCGGAGTTCCTTAGGGAAGCGTAACGAAGTAAGAGTAAAATTGATACATCCCATTTCTATTTTCCTTAGGAATGGTAAAATTCCGAAAAATTTCTAGTGAACTTGCGAATATTTCTAGTGAAACTATGAAAAACATCTCGGAAAGCATTCTAAAATGTAATATCGTTATGTTTCTGAATATTTATATTTGAGTGAACATTTTTAGATGCAGTCGAATAAGACAATATCTAATACGTCATCATCAATTTTTATAATTTACTCTATTGCGTAAGAATGCAAATTATGAACACAAATTGTCAAGGATTAATTTGGAAATACTGAATTGAACCCACAATGACGATAAATAGGTAAAGGGGAAAATACTCTTCAAGATTCATTTGAGGAATGAAATCCTGCAAATATTAGGTAAAATCGAAGATTGATATGATCGAAAAATAGGAAATACGAATTTGTAAATATATTCACTAAAGGAGGAGGGAAAGATGGATGTTAAAATAGAGTTTGAAAGCGGTCTGAGGCAGTCATCGACTGGAAGTACTTGAGGTAGAGGTGACACAAAGTCCTTTGGAGAGCCAACGGTCCAACGTACCACATTATCACTTTGCTCGAGTGGCAGCAAAGAAAGCGTAGGAGAGGGAAAGGAAATTATGCTGGGATTCGAGAGCCCTCGTGTGGAAATGCAATTCCACGTCTATTGAGGAATTCCGCTCCATCTCCACACTCCCTCTGCATTCAACGACTACTTTTTCCTCCTCTTCCACACCCAAAGGCAGATATCAGTTTTACTCCTATTCTCCCTTTGCAATCGCAATCCGCCAAAGGACGCAATCCTACACTTCTCTCAAAAAAACTTCATCCAATTTTGTCCTCCACATCTCTCCATATACTTCTTCCCCGTTTTCATTCTTAATGCCTTTTCTTCAAACCGATGAAATAAGGTTAGGTCTAGGAAAATGGAGGCCCTTTATCTTACGCCCAAGTGGAGTATAGCTTGTTATCGATGAAGATGTAGATGTTAGGCCTCTAATTTAAAGACCATTTACAGGAATCATTTCAACTTCAGATTTTATATCATTAAAAGATGGAGAAATGTTCACCTGTACCTTTAGTGCATGTATGTACTACGCTCACCTACTTTGTCATCGGAATGTGCATTCCACATTTCGAACATTTTCTCATACGTTTCTCATAAATGAACTTTGCCCGAATTAAAGGGGTTTTAATGTATAATCTATAGACGCTGCCTTCACTAAGTGTAAATCCATCACTGGGCAAATAAAAATCTGATCTGATGATGAACTAACTCTGCTCGAAACCGGTCGTTGCAATAAATGTACACCACTGGAATTTTACACAGTGATTTTTATTTGCCCATGGGTTTAATGTTACAACGACTCCAAATGTACCATTTTTCTGATGTTAATATTTTCAATATGGATTGTCATCATACAAATTTATAAATATTTCATTTCGAAAGGTTAATACAAGAAACTTGTTTGAACTTAATGATTAGGTATGATTTGATTCCATTCGTTGGTTAATTCACATAGTAAAATGTTTCCATAAACAACTTACGTTGAGTTAAGATAACTGATTCCAAATGATAGCCGACACACCATACAAATAACATAAGTTTTCGTAGGTTCATGCACTCATCGCAATTTCCTTCACCTCCACACTACTAACTTATAAGCAAGTACTTACCACACCATATGTCATCCTACAACTTTTGTCTTTGTCTTCCCCTCTGCTTCTTTCCCTAGTATTCTCCCCTCAATCACATTCTTTAGCAATCCATCTCCTCGTAAATTTTCACCCACAATTTCCTCTGTCGACATTTAGTTATTTCAATATATACCCTCCCTTCCCGGACCATCTCTAGTACTAATGTGTTTGTTTTCCTAGCAACCCAACTTACCATTTCCATTCTACGTCATACCCACATCTCGAATGCCTCTAATCTATTGATGTTCTCCTTTCGCAAGGTCCACGTTTCACACCCTTACAGCGAAACACTCCACACCTAAGATTTTACCAATATTTTCCTGATTTCATTATCAAGACCTCTAGTCATTAGTTCCTTTCGTTTCACAAAAGTTTCCTTGGCCATTGCTATTCTTTTTCGAACCTCATCCGTATACCTCTCATCCCAAGAAAGAACACTTCCCAAGCAAGAAAAATCATCTGCCCGTTCTAGTTTACCACCATCTACTCTGATCGTTAACTTAGATTTCTTTCCTTTGGTAAATCTCATGAATTTAATTTTCCTTACGTTTATTTTCAATCCAAACTATGCTTTATCGTTTAGTGCATTCAATAGTACTTGTAAACCCCTTTCGGAATCGCACACAATAGCTTTATCGTCTGCATATCTTACTGACTTCACTACTTCCCCTCCATCTTTCACTCCCTTGTCTATTTCTTTCCAAGTTTCATTCACCATTTCCTCTGCATATATATTAAAAAGCGATGGTGATAATGGGCATCCTTGTCTTACCTCTCTTCCAAACTCTTCTCATTTCGATACCCCATCAACTCGTTCTGTTTGATTTATGCACAGATTTTGCACCAAACGGGTGTTTCCAGTTCAACCCAATTCACTTTAAAATTCCAATCACTTTTGGCTATTGAACTCTATCGAAAACTTTCCCAAAATCGACAAAACATACAAATACATCCCTCTTAAATTTTTTACTTCTTTCTATCAATATCATTATCCCAATTGCATCCCTCGTTCCTTTCCCTTCTGAAGACAGAACTGATCTTTTCCGATTCACCCCTTAATTTTATCTTCAATCCTTTTATTGAAAACCTTTAACATAACTTTTGCCGGGTAAGATAATAAACTTATTGTTTGATAATCCCGACACTGTAGCAATTTTCTGTTCCTGTAATGGAATCAGAATTGTATTGGTAAAATCCTCTGGCACATCCCAATATCATAAATTTTCCTACATAAATCATAAAATATTTCTTATTCTTTTTCCCCCCATTTTTTTAAGAAACTCAACTAACTTTCCCTAATCGTGGGTTTTTCTCCAAAAAACTTCAGTTGAGGAGTTCTTTTCCCCACAACCCAAATCTTTGTTGTTTTATAAGTATCTATATTAAGTTATATGTATTAATTTATATAAGCAATATTTTATATACTGTATTTAGAGCTTTTCTTTTATCCATGTTTGAATTATTGTTGAGATTGTTTTTGTACATAGATTCAAGTTAATATTTGTTAATTATTTTAGTTTTTAATGTAATATTAATAGTTATGTCATGTAATATCCCCAGAGGCCATTTTGGCCTAACCTCGCCGTAAGAATAAATAATAATAATAACTAAGATGTCGTTAACACCCGTTGTTTATTTCATATAAACCCCTTTCATATCGTGCAGAGCCCTATCAGTTTCACTCTCCAATATCCGACATCGTCTTTTCCAACTCCAACTTGCTTACTTTCTAACGTCATGCACAGTACTTTCATGCCTTTCCATATAGTTCAGCTTATATTGGCCAAAATTATGGTTTCGTATCAAAAATATCCTGCAAGTCAAGCAAGCAAGCGTTCGAGTTATTCCTTTCTCTTATTGCTATCGCGTATTGTGCGCGTTTTACCGTCCACCAAACTCCCCACGACAGGTTTTGCGAGATCTTAGCGATGAAGTAAATTTCTATACTAGTAAGAATAATCAAAGTATAACGATCATAGGGGGTGATTTTAATCTTCCGGATATAGACTGGGAAAATAATTGCATAAAGAAAAGGGCCCGGGACTCCGATTCGTGTAGAACGTTACTAAATATGCTTCAAAAAACGCATTAAGCCAAACAGTAAAATCTCCAACTAGGGATGAGAACATACTCGATCTATTCATAATTAACTTCCCTGAGCGTATTAAGAATATTTCGAATGACGAGGGTCTTGGCGACCACAAAGGCGTATTCATAGATATCGACATCAAATTAAGCAAACATAAAAAAACCAAAACGTAAAATCCATTTCTTTTCCAAAGCGAACTTCCAAGAATTTAACGAAAAATTAAATACCGATTTCTACTCATTTAAGTCGCGCGTATCACAAATGTCCACCGAAGAAACTTGGAAAATTTTCGTCGAGATTATGCACAATTACATAGACATTTATATACCATCAAAATATTCTAATCACGATTCCGAACCTAGATGGTATGATCGCGAGGTTAGAAAGACTCTTCGCAAACAAAGAGCACTGCACGGGAAATTAAAGGCCATAGAGGGAATAAACCAGTCTGATTCGAGTCCAAGAAAAGCATTACTGCTACAGAAACATAAGAAAGCGAAATCCGACACCAAGCATGCTATGCGTAACGCCCTCAGCAATTTTAAGAAAAAATTTCTTGGGAAATGCTTAGAAGAGGACCCCAAATGTTTCTGGTCCTACGTTAGAGATGTACAGGGAAAGATACAAACGGTAAGCTCGTTGAGAGATAGCGACGGAAATGTAACTTGCGATGCGAAGAGGAAAGCGAATATATTAAATATCTTTTATCAAAGCGTATTCACGGGCGATAGTTCCAGAGATACCCTTCCGGAGATTAATACGCTCTCGTCAATGGAAAGTATATGCTTTACTGAAGATGGAATTGCAAAACTCTTACGTAATATTAAGCCAAACAAATCGCCAGGTCCAGAGGGTATTCCGGCTAGAGTATTGAAAGAAATGGCAGAAAGCGTCGCCCCTTATCTCAAAATTATATTTACCAAGTCCATGCGCGAAGGTAGAGTCCCAGTAGATTGGAAGTCAGCGAATGTTACGCCCGTTTATAAAAGTGGATTGAGGGAGAACCCAGGAAATTATAGGCCTATCTCATTAACTTCACTCTCCGGAAAAGTAATGGAGCACGTCGTTGTTAGCTCACTTATGAAGTTCTTAGATAGCAATCGTTTCCTCAGTAAGAACCAACACGGATTTAGAAAGAACCGATCATGCGAAACCCAACTAGCTCTATTCGTCCACGATATCTTAAAGTCTGCCGAAAGTAAAAAACAAGTGGACGCTATTTTCCTTGACTTCAAGAAAGCTTTCGACAGGGTCCCCCACTACAAATTAATTTACAAACTAAAATTAGCAGGTATCAACAAGGAAATAATTGAATGGATAAAGAATTTTCTACACGAGAGAGAACAGCAAGTGGTACTTGATGGCGTTAGTTCGAATAAAGTCAGAGTCACTTCAGGCGTACCCCAAGGCAGCGTAATCGGACCTTTACTCTTCCTCATTTATATCAATGACCTAAGCGACAAGATCGATAGCAATGTGAGGATATTTGCGGATGATTCGGTAATATATAGAGAAATATCAAGTGACGAAGATAGTGCTTCACTCTCAAACGACTTAGCTCATATACAAATGTGGTGCGAAAAATGGCAGCTAGATCTTAATGTAGATAAATGCTCTGTAGTAAATTTCTTCGAAAGGAAACAATTGAGTCAGAACCGCCCGTACAAAATTAGTGGAACGAATTTAAATGTAGTCGACTCAGTAGAATATCTTGGAATCACCCTAACCAATAACTTAAACTGGAGCACACACATTCGAAAAATATGCGGTAAAGCAACTAAAAAGCTCGGTTTTATAAAGCGTATTGTAGGTAGATGCGATGAAAAGGTTAGAGAGCGATGCTATTTTACGTTAGTTAGGCCCCATCTGGAATATGCGGCGAGTATATGGGACCCAGCGGATGAAACGAACTCTCGCGAACTCGAGAAAGTGCAGCGTAAGGCGATACGTTTTGTTAAAAAGTGCTACGATAGAGAAGCAAGTGTAACGCAAATGCTCACAGACGCAGGTTGGGAATCCTTGAAAGAAAGGAGATTAGAAGCTAGGCTGCGATTGTTAGATAAATTCAGAGGAAATACATTTTCGGATGACGTAATTGATATTATGCGACCCCCCTGCTACTTTGCCCGATCCGACAGTGAGCGTAAAATAAGAGAAATAGACGCGAGGACAAGTCGTTTTAGAGACTCTTTTTTTCCGCGAACGATACGCGATAATAATAAATTAAAGAAGTAATTCTACTCTTGGTGTTTACACCCCCTGCCACACGCCGGAAGGCGGCTTGCAGGGTACTTATGTAGATGTAGATGTAGAAAGAATGAGTGCTTTAAACGACTTGTTCTCGCATCTATTTCTATTATTTTCTGCTCATTGTCGGATCGGCCGATGTTGCAGGGGGGTCGCATAACTCCATTTACGTCTTCCTTAAACGTACTTTCCCTGAATTTAGCAAGCAATCGCAGCCTTATCTCCTTCTTTCAAGGATTCCCAACCTGCGTCTGAAAGCATTTGCGTTACACTTGCTTTTCTATCGTAGTCTGTTTATCAAATCGTATTGCCTTGCGCTGCACTTACTCGAGTTCGCGAGCATTCGTCTCATCCGCTTGGTCCCATATACTCGTCGCATATTCCAGATGGGACTAAGTAGCCTGAAATAACATTTGCTCTCTAACATTTTCATCGCATCTAACTGCAATACGCTTTATAAAACCGAGCTTTTTCGTTGCATTACCACATATTTTTCAAATATGCGTGCTCCAGTTCAGGTTAAATGTAAGGGTGGCTCCGTGATATTCAACTGATTTGACTACATTTATATTCATTCCATTAATTTTCTACGGGTGGTTCTGATATAATTGTCTCCTTTCGAAGAAGTTTACTACAGAGCATTCACTTACATTAAGATCTAGTTGCCATTTTTCCCATCATCTTTGAGTATGAACTAAATCGATTGATAGTGATGTACTATTTTCGTCACTTGATACTTCTCTATATTTTACCGAGTCATCCACAAACACCCTCACATTGCTATTGATCTCGTATCTCGAACCTGTCGAACTGTGAAATGATTATATTTTTATTTGCTCCATTCTAACGCATTTTAAACATTGCAAGGAAAAATCCCAAGGAAGGACGGACTTCAAAAAAGGCTGACGGGACCGGGAATCCAACCCGGGTCTCCCAATTGCCGGTCGGGTGCTCTGTCCGTTGAGCTATCCCGGCAGAACATTTCTCCAAGCCATTCGGGAGACTTTGTGGGCAAGGACTTTGCGATTTCGTCCACATGGTGGCATCGTTCGCTGTCGCGGCTTCATAGAAGCACCGGCCACACAAAGTAATGGAGAGGAAGCCCCATTCAGGTTGGAAACGCAGGAAACGGGTGATTGCAAGGAAAGATGGAGGCTATATATTGAAAACCAGTTCTGAAAAAAATCAGGATAAATAGAAGAATGTGAGGGAAGGGAATAAATGAAGAGCGGTGAAACTGAATGAGAGAAAAAATTGGGATGAGTTAGGCTAAAGAAGATGAGGAAGTGGAGTAAAATAAAGAAGAGGGGCGTTCTGAGGTTTTGCGGCCGTGCCGAACGGTAAAGTATGAAGAGGCAGGCGAAGGCCAACCACAACCGACCATAAGCATCCCCTTCCTCAATGTGTACACTCGAGTTTCGAACGCGTGTGTACTTTCATAATTAATTCGCCGGCAATCGGCGTGCGCCTGCATACGGCTGCTCCCGACTCACGCTTTTTTTCGTATTGCGGATTTGTAGGACTGAGAAAGAACTGTAGGAATTTGTTAACTTAATGATGAGCAACGTTTTTCATTATACGCCATACCAGGATCACCCTTTTCAATGAAAGTAGTAGTAATTTTGAGAATTGGAGTAATAGCGCTTTCAAAATAAACTAAGTTGATTGGGATACCAATGGGAAAAAAAGTAGAGGAAATGACGGTTGCTGAGCTAAATACGCCCTAAACATGGGATCCACTTTTTATTAATATACTAGTAAACGCCCCCGCAGGGCATGTCTGACTTGATTTAGTTTAATAATATAAGTATTGTCGTATATATATGGTCCTCCTAAGCACAAAACAATTCTGCCGTAAGATCATAATAACACAAGATAAATTATCATATAAATCTATATATATATAAAGCAGAAATTCTGTGGGTTTGTGTGTTTGTGTGTTTGTTTGTTCGAGATTGGAGTCCACACCGTTTGTCCGATTTGCATCAAACTTGGCATACGTGTTCTCCGTGAGCCGGAAGGAAGTACTGTTAAATTTTCATTCGCAAAATTTGCTGGGTTTGAACCAAGATCGTTCAGATAGATTTCCATAAGAAATACATGTAAAGTTCGATTTTATCGGGTACAGACTTTATTTCTTTTGCAAAATTAAATTAGAAGGAATATTCGTATAAAGTCAAAATAAGTACCAAAAGAAGGGAAATTGAATACAGATTCTTATTATTGTCGTAGAATAAAGCTTTCGTTTCGAAATTGCGAGAATTTAGATAAAATATGCGAATATTTTGTGAAATTTTGAGGTTGTAAACAACCCGTCCCCCTGACGACCAATGCGATTGTTGATTCCGAGTTCAGGCATTTTCCCATAAGAATGCATTTGTATTTTGGCCCATTTAGAAGCAAATGACGATATGAAGAGGATGAAAATTTTCAGAGATTTTAATTATATCAGTCACGAACAATTTGTAGTGATGAATTACAGGGGCAACAAACATGCGTAGCACCGTAATAAATTAGTGGAGATGGAGGAGTAACTTTTTATTTATCATTTCGGACTCTTGACAATTATACGATTAAAGTTACCAGAATCGGAAGTTGAAAATCTTGCAAACTTAACCATTACTTTGAGACATGTTAATAATAAGAGGGAAATTCCATAATGATTCACATTCTTATTGTTGATTGTAGATTTCGGCCTCGAACTTTGATTAGAAAATTTTTGTTTTCAATGACCTGTTCCATTGGACTAAACTAAGATGCAAGATGTTATTTTCTCTTATGTACAAATAGGTATACTATATTTAATCCGACATCTATTTTCCCCATTGAGAATCAACGGGCACTTCAGCTAGTCATTTATAATATTTATTCTACTGTTTTCAAGTCATGAGCCTACTTTACGTAAATTTCTTATGAAAATCATAAGAACTGATTATCCCCTTGCACTTAAATGGGATGATTCATGAAATCAACATTCAACAATGGTCTTAGTCGTCAAAGGAATGGTTTGTTTATTTCCCAAATATTTTACGTAATTTCCGTGCGGTTTACCAAAATCTTCGAAAGTTCGGATCTATATCAATATTTAATGATTAAAATAGAAATCTATGATCATTTTTCTTTATTTTGAGACTTCACCTGATTTCGTAGGACCATTGCTTCTAATTTAATTTTGTAAAAGAAACAACCTCTGCAGGTAAAAAAACCTATTTCTTATGGAAAAGTATACCAACAAATTAACGTGCATTAATATGGGAAAAGTCATGACATCAATGTAAAACAATTACCTTGGTCGTCAAAGGGATGGTTTGTTTCATTCCGAAAAATGCTACGAAATTTACGTTTATTTTATCAACGTTCTGTCAATTTCGAAATTATATGAATGATTCACGACTAAAATAAGATTCTATGATCATTGTCATTTCTTGTGGCACTGGCCACAATTTCGTAGGAAGATTCTGTTAAATTTAATTACGTAAAAGAAACGACCTCTGCAAGTCATGAAAACGTAATTGACCTACATCTCTTATAAAAACGCAATTTTTGCTCTTGGGATCGAACCCGGGCCTTTACAGAGATAAGATTAGTTTTTCTGGTGGTTTCAGCATCGTAGAAAACAATATAGTTAGTTTCAGATCTCTAAGTCAAGCCGTTACTGAGATAAATAGGAGACGGACAGACATTTACTTTATATATCTCTTTATATAGACGCTTCTCCGGATATATATATACATATAGGATACTAAAGGCGAGGCAGAAGGAAGTGCCTCACGGAGTCGCCGATTTTTTTTCCGTAAAGTCCCGAGTTTGGACACTACGGAAAAAAGCGGACTTCCATTCTACGCATCATGGGTTCGATTCTAAGGGGCCCCAAAAAGGGCCATTTTCCCAAAAGAATGCATTGAGCGCATATTCAAAAATTCGTTTAGCGTACTTAGCGTAAAGATAGAAAGTTGAAATTTACGGAATGGTTAGAAAATGATTTTATCTTCCGTTTCTTGCAAAATCTCTATCCCTTATGGCTCCAGGTTCGATGCTAGGTGAATTCTTAATGGAAAAGTTTCAGGAACATTTATGGTATTTCTAGGTATTACAGAATTGAAATTTACGCCATCGATAAAAACATCGATTAAACTCCTCTATAGTATACCTAAAGGTGTTTACGCTGAGGGTCCTAAGTTCGATGCTAGGGCAGTTTTTATGTCTGAGGTTCATGAATTCATTTAGGGTATTATCCACTAAGATAGAAACTTGCAATTCACTTCGTTGTTAGAATAAATGATTGTTTATCGTATGCCGTAAAGCTTTTTGCCTTAAAGGCCCAGGTTCGATCCTAGGACCATTCCAATGACCGAATTTGCAAAAATTCGTAACGGTATTTCCCGGGCAGGTAGAAGGTTGAAATTCGCTAGATCTATAGAAGATAGGGATTTCTATCGTATGCTGTAAGAATATTTGTCCTCATAGACCCCGGTTCGATGCTAGGACATTTCGTATGGACGTATTTTGAAAAATTCGTTTAGGGTAATGTAGTTTGTGGATGGCACTCGGTGTATGGAAGGCGGAGTGTTGCAGGTGGTGTGTAATGCCTTAGTCAATCAATTTTACATTAAGCTTGCGGTATGCAAGCTGCTTTTACTCGTATATATAACTAGTAAACGCCCCCCCGTTCCATGAATTAACATTCATGGAACGCGTGAAAATCATAGCAACGCACTTNTATTTTTCAAAGTAAAAATTATTCGGAAATAAATCCCATTGACGACCAAAGCAATTCAGAATAAATATTATAAATAATGGTAATAAATACATTGAGTTATTATGATCTTACGACGGACTGTTTCTGGCTTAAGAGGAGCATATGTATACAACATATATAGATATATTTTAAAACTAAACTAAGTTCCGTCATACGACGGGGGCGTTTACTAGTCTATATATATAAAGCAGAAATTCTGTGTGTTTGTGTGTTTGTGTGTCTGTTTGTTCAGTCTACAGTCGGCTCTTTCACTGTGAGCACGTGTTCTAGCTTTCCTCTTGTGATTCCGTAACTGTCGAAATGCCGGACTGTCAAAAGTGTGGTAGAAAACTTACTAAGATCCAGAAGCAGGTCGCACCACCACCAGGTGGTGGCTGCGGTGAAACTTTTCATCTAACCTGCACCACGATTAATGAAGATGATGTTGCGGCACTTACTGCTCTGAAAAAACACTGGAAGTGTGAAGGATGTGTACTAAAAGCCCGTGTTACACGAGGGGACGACACGCACGCCGGTCAAGCAAACACCGTCACCTGTTTCTGAATCTTTATCTTCGTCGGATGCATCTTTGTCTGCCATGGTGAAGGAATTGCTTAATCATGTGAAGTCTTTTCAGGAAGATCAGTGCGAAATAAAAAAGTCGTTATGCCATTGGGAAGTGGTAATAGCTGAGCATGTGAAGTCTCTCGAGGTTATAAATAGTGCCATCACTAAATTATGCGATTGAGTTGATGACATTTTCTCTGACGTAACTGCGTATAAAGCCAAAATTGGTGCTCTCGAAAATCGTGTGAACTTTATTGAACAGGAATCGCTAAGAAATGCGATTGAAATACATGGTGTGCCTTTCAGAGAGGGCGAATGTGTTGGTGCCATTGGCAGTCAAGTAGGACGGGCACTCGGTATCAAGCTCGATCATCGTGACCTTGACAACGCTTATAGAATTAGACCACGAGTAAGCGACGATGGAGTTTTTCGACCCACTCCTATCTTGGTGCGGTTTTTGAGACATGCGGACGCAGATAAATTTCTTGAAGCGCGCCGTGTCAAAAGAAATCTCTGCACATCTGATCTGGGCATGGAGTCTCCATATCTCCCTATTTACGTAAATTCGCGCCTTACATTGCATAACAGGAAACTTTATTCCAGAGGAAGGCAACTCAAAAAAGAAGGTAAAATCAAGTACTTATGGATCCGGAATAGCGGCGTGTTTGCTCGAGTTCGTGACGGCAGTGAGCGCATCTCTATTCTCAGTCAAAATGACTTAGATCTCTTACAGTGAGGTAAGTGTGCTTGTTTACCGCCCATAGTTAAATCTTCTAATCGTGATATAAATATTTCCCTAGTTAACTGTCAATCCTTACTGTGTCACATCGATGAATTCCGGTCCCATTTTTCTTCTTGTGTAGTTGATATAATCTGTATGACTGAAACTTGGTTAAAACCCAGTGTCCCTGATAGCATGGTGGAACTCACTGACTACTCCCTACTCAGACACGACCGGATCGGGAAAGGTGGGGGCGGCGTCGGAGTCTACATCCATCACCGTCTTCATTCTTCTGTGCTTGCGACTTCTTCTGTGACTTACGAAAGCCACCCTGAATTCATGATAATTGAAGTGTACGGCACCGATTTTTCAAAACTTCTTCTATTTCTTATTTATAGACCTCCAAATGTTGGATCCCTAATTGATATCAAACAGGCTTACATGACGTTTAGTCCAAAATTTAAAAATATTGTAATTGTTGGTGACTTTAATGCTGATTTGTTACGCGATAGTTATTATTCCTCCTTCATCAGGAATTTTATTTACAGCTGTAATCTTTATCTTGTTACAACGCAACCAACCCATCATACTGAAAACAGCCATACTCTCCTTGACCTTTGTATCGTCGATTCTTCCGATAAAGTCTCATCATTCTCTCAATCCCCAGTACCATTTCTTTCCGCACATGACAAAATTGAAATCTCCTACAAATTTAATATCCCTCGTCTGCTCCCATCTAAAATTGTCTATCGTGATGTCAAAAATTTTGATACAGTCAAGTTCCAAGATGACTTACTAGCTACCGATTGGAAACATCTATTTGTCTCTACATCCGTCGATTCTAAATTGGAACTCTTCAACTCAAAATTTTTGGATTGTTTAAACCGTCATGCCCCTCTGCGGACCTGTAATCCTCGAAGATTCTCAGCCCCTTGGCTGACAAATGACCTAAAACAAAAAATGAAGGAACGGGATAAATTACGTAGAATTTTTATTCGGACAAAAACCCACTCTGCATACACTGAGTTCATTACATTACGTAATCGGGTAAAGCATTCCATGATAGTGGCTAAGAGAAAATACTACTCATCCACCTTTTCCAATTTGACTGATCCTAATCAGGTATGGAAGGAACTGAGGGACCTTGGCCTTGTGCAGCGACGCAATAAGCAACCTACCTATGAATTCTCACTTAATGAATTGAATAAACACTTCGTCTCTACTGCTACCTCTGAGGGAAATACCGTTACTAATGAACTCAGTATATCTAATCTAGAACCATTTGTACCCTACAATGAGAATGGTTTCTTCTTCCAATATATAACGCCCGACATTCTACAAAAAACGTTATCCATTTCCAAAACTAGCTCTGTTGGAGTCGATGGTATCTCAATTAAATTCTTAAAGACTTCATTAACAGCCCTTTCCCCTGTAATACTCGATATTTTTAATTTCTCCTTAATGTCTGGTGAATTCCCGAGGATATGGAAATCACAATTTATTACACCTATTAAAAAGGTAAAAAAACCAACCACTCCTCGTGATTATCGCCCAATCTCTAATCTATGCTCCATCTCAAAATGCCTTGAAAGAGTTGTTTACCAGCAGGTCACGGAATACCTAAATCAAAATAACTTGAACGATCCCTGCCAATCTGGCTTTCGGAAAAATTTTTCTACGCAGTCAGCTCTACTTAAAGTTACAGACGATATACGTCATACAATAGATAAACACATGATTACTGTCCTAGTACTATTTGATTTCACTAATGCATTTGGCCTTGTAAATCACGCCTTACTTCTACAAAAAATGAGAGAACTTAAATTTTCCTGCTCTTCACTAAATTGGTTTTACACGTATTTAAACGAGCAACAACAGGCAGTCAAAGATGCAAATGGTAACACATCAAACTGGGCTAAGGTCCATTGTGGGGTCCCTCAGGGCTCGGTTCTTGGCCCTCTTTTATTTTCTTTGTATATCCTCGACCTACCGAATTGCATAGTAAACTGTAAATATATGCTGTATGCTGATGATCTCCAGATTTACTGCCATTGCCACTTGAATAACTTATATGACACAATTGCAAAAGTAAATCTGGATGTTAATGTCATCAATTCATGGGCTGTTAAAAATAATTTTGTACTTAACTGTTGCAAAACGAAGTCCATGATACTCGGTTCGTCAAAATTACTCCGATTTGTTGACCTTAATGATATTCCAAGGTTAAAAGTTAGTGATACTGAAATACCATACTCAAATCATGTTAAAAATCTCGAGGTTAATTTCGTCCCTAATCTATCTTGGTACAACCATGTGCTAGCCATATGTAACAAAGCCAACTCAATCCTCTATCAACTTAAACTCCATAAAAATCTCTTTCCTTGTTGTACTCGAAAGCAATTGATAACTTCACTTATTTTCCCTCATTTTGACTACTGTTGACTTGTATACAACGATCTAACGGAACGGCTCAATGTAAGGCTTGAACTGACATTAAATATGTGTTAGGTTTGTTTTCGATCTTAAAAAAGATGAACATATATCCCCTTTCTTTACCAGACTTGTATGGCTGAAGGTAAAATCTAGAAGGAAATTCATGCTTGGTTCATATTTGTATAGTATTTTTAAACATGAAGAACCTGGCTATTTAAGGCAGCACTTCTCTATTAAGGAGAAAAAGTCTAATGTACAAACAAGACTGTCCGCTGAATACATAATTACACCCCAGCACCGAACAACTACTTTTCAAAAATCCTTCCGTGTTGCTGGGGCAAAGCTTTGGAATGGAATACCAAAGGATATAAAAAATTCTAGC
>KZ309243.1:139654-149796 GCA_000376725.2 Ladona fulva | reverse complement strand
AAAGTTTCGAGAGGGTCTTTTTTTGTAAATGTGAGCTGAATATACCCTATTTTCGGCGTTGTAACGAAAATCACAATATTTGCACTCAATTTTTAAACTAACGGACGGCATTAAGAAATTGAAACTTTTTATTCAAACACTTTGTATAGAGCAATTACAAGGTACAAAGTTTCGTGTTTATCTTATATTTATTTCAAAAGATATAAAATGCCAAACTTTATATTTTCTTCGAGCCATAATTTTTTAGGCCAATTTTGCTTCAAATTTTCTTCGCAGTTTTTACTCATAAAAGTTTTCTTGTCATTTTGTGTAATAGAGCAACAAATGTTGTTTAGGAATTCCGAGTTTTGGTTTGCTCAACAGATTTCTACCTGAGATAACGTGTCTGAAGATTGCTAAAAATCGATGTCTAACTATGGAAGGCTGCGGTAGGGGGTCAAAGAAATTACTATATCTCGGTAAATATTTCACCGATGGATGTAACACTTGGCAAATGTTCATAGATTATATGACGTTAAGTTTACACAAATTTTCCATGAAATCAGTGAAGGTCGAGATGGGCACTTCTCTAAAATTTTTCCGCTTGACATGGTTAGTTGATAGTTCCCCTATAGACAGTTGAGTTCAGGTGTAGGAGAAGACAAATTGGGCTAACTCCGCCCTGCTAAAGAGTTAATTCATTCATTCTCTAGGATTTTAATCTTGTGGCGCAACTTGTCTACTATTATAGTATTTTAGCGCATTTTTAATACATTTCTCTCCAAACTTTTTCCTCCAGATAATCTTACTTCTTGAATCAGTGGTTGAGTTGCCTATAGCTTGAATTTTCTGGATGCGGAATTCAGAAGAAAAATATTTGCTGATTACTCTAACGATGAGTTGATTCAATAAATATGTAAGATTGTATACAAACGCTCGTAAAGTGATGGCAGGAAAACGATAGCGCGGCACGGCAGTCTACCAACTAAATCGGCACATTTTCACAGATGGAAGTGTTTAACATAATGCTCGTCATATTTCCCACTTAGGCAACATTAAATATAATTCAAAAGTTTTTTCCTGTTTGGACGGAGAAAGTTAACGTAATGCAAGTATACTTCCTGTTTGGACAGAAGTGTAAAATAAATAAAAGGCGAAAGAGAATTGTGGCCGGATTTACGGAGAACGTTAGACGCGACGGTCTCTTCTTTTTTGTCAGAGCAAAGCCGAGGAGAGAAAGAGAGCTTCATCTTTTCGCAGCGCCGAGCGTTTGTCTTTTTACGGTGGCCAAAAAATCTTTTATACTTCTCTGCTTTGAGCTTGTCAAAGTCTCTTCGAATTTTAATGCGGACGGCGAAAATTTAATTTGGGTGAGGTAACCTACGGCGGAGCGAATAAAATGCACGATGAATATTTATAAAGGACGATCGTGATTCCACGAAAGTAGTGCCGGTGAAAATAGATTCTCTAATCAAACTGCACCGAACCTCGGCTTTCCTTCCTCTAACTCTTCCATATTTCATTTGCTGTATCTGTTACATCGCTGATAGGAGGTTGAAACTCAGCCTTTTTAGTCGAATTTTGTTCCTGCAACCTGATAGACCTTGAAATTTACTTGGAAATGTCTTACGGATTACTAAACAGAAGTCATTTTTAAGACAGGTTTGAGGTAAAAACTGTGGTTTGTATAGACTTCATAGTATCAAGCGAAATGTTGTGCAAATTTATTATATTATATTACATTAAATTATATTACATTAAATTATATTACCAAGAAACGCCCTCGTCAAGCGTGGCACAGCTTAATTTAAATATGCATCTGTCATCGAATATATCTGGTCCTACTAAGCCAAAAAGTGAGCTTCTTAAGATCGTAATATATTTGTTATCGGTCTATGCTTTATTTGATTCGGGATAATTTCGCATAATTTAAAAATAATTAAATCCTTGTAGGAAACATTTTATCAATTATAACTTTGAAATCAACATTAATAAATGTTTGTAATTATCAACTTTAATCCATAAGATGTGTCATAAAAATACTTAGTCTTATATACAAATAAGAAATAAAAATATTATCTACTATAACGTAACAACACACAGAGAGTCGCTTAAATTAACTGATACAATTTCAAAGAACTAACTTATACCAATCCTTTTTCATTCCGTCAACACTCACGAGCATCTACGTTGCTGTAAACAAACAGACGCTGAAAACAGAAACGATTTCAAAATAACTTCATTTATCTATGAAATATTTGAAGTATACGGACCACTGGTGGTAACGTTAACGTTGAATGAAGGAGTATCAAGTACCACCAAGAAGCAGATACTGCTCCTTTTATGGTATTGGAGTACTCCTTCATTTAACGTTATAAAATATTTCTTTGTTACATTGATTCAGCCAAAATTTTAAATGACAGCTATGCTTAGATAAAATATGTTCTTAAATAATTCATCAAAAATATATAAACATTATTTATTCATATTTGATCGTTAATGTATCCCTAACATTATTCAGGCCTAATGCAAGTTATATGCAGTAGCAATTGTATGTAAGCCCGGACAACCCTTCAGACAACCCTTCAGAAAGTAATTACCCGTTTATGTCATCAAATTCCTCGATTTCTCGAATCGAATAATTTTCGTGGGCCTTACAAAGTGGAAGAAACAAAATGCAAATTGTTCTTATCTATGCCCCGTTTATAGTATAGAGAGGTTGACGGACTGACATACATTTGCTATCACGAAGAATGTACCAAAGAACTTAATTCATATGATCTAGGTTTCGACATGTGGCGTCATCATTTTATATATATGCACACGCGCATCCTTTTAAGATACGGAGTGACTAGTTACCACCAATTCCCCAAAACTGTTTCCCAATCAGTACTTACACGGTCTTATATTGCGAGCAATAAATTGAATAGGAACTCTTATAACCTTACCAGAGACTCACGGTGATACTAGACGCCCCAACGTCTGGTCTTTCGTAATGAACTCTCGATAAAATCGAGAGAGGGCCATTAGGGGAACTAAGTATGAATCCATGTTGTTTCAAAAGCTTTCGAACTCGTGCTATTTTACCTGATATGGATCTTCAATATCCCCGGGGCCCTAAAATATATATGAATAGATAAGAAGCTGTCAATATGGCCCACAAGTACACATTCCAACGAAAGATTGAGCATTTGGGATGACTTATTCCAAATGTTCCTATTATTTGTAATCTCCTTTCTCTTCATCCCGTGTTGCAGTCTATCTAGGTAGACACTTTAAATAAGTCCAATGGTTCACCTCAAAGTAAATCTCACGACGAAAAGAAACCGGCCTGGCTTGGAACCGATGGCCACATTATCTGATAACGTTGTCAATCACGTTTTTCACTTCCCTTTCAACAATTCCTATATTTTTAAGCAGAATTCATTGCAGAAAGTGCATCGAATTAAAAACGCGTAACGGCAACCTATCGTCGGCCGCTAAAGAAGAAGAAAATGACATTCTGTTTGGTGAAAAAATAATCACATTTCAAAAGTAGCAAATGTATTGAGCCGAAATTTAATCTAATAATACAAAGACGGCAAGACTCCGATATCCGTAGGAACCATAACCGTTCTTTCCGCAGATAACGGTATTTAAATACCTTTCTTGATTTTCCCTGTAGGTGGGAATTATTTTTACCGACGTACCGTCAAACCTAGGAATATTTTGGGAGATGTCTCAATACACGGTTTAAAATCACGTACTCTAACAATAGGTTAAATTTAATTTCACTACACTAACGGGAAGTGCAACAACTTTTTTCCGAAAAACTGTGCAAAGTATCCGTACGAAGAAGATACCGTTCCGGAGGCCATCGAAGTGTTGTCCCGGATAAGTTTACTCTGACCAAGCATCAAGAGGTATCACTTGTAGCAGAATTAGTAATTGCAGTATTAGTAGGTGCTGCAAAAGAATTATACATTACCTTAGTTTTCGATAAGTATATCCTGAGTCTTATTTTCGGACTAGGCATGTTCAGTCCTTGAATTCTTGATGATAGATCTCCACCGTTGGTTGCGAAGAGTACTATATCATCTGCGAAACGCAAATGACTGATGTGCTCTCCATTGATCCGTATGCCTCTTTCCTCCCAGTCTAAGGTTTTAAAAACTTCTTCCAGAACTGCTGTAAAAAGAATTGGTGAAAGGCAGTCGCCTTGTCTCACTCCCTTCTCAATCAGGAATTCCTCTGTTTCCTCATGGACTAATCCAGAGGCCGTGGTATTCTTGGAGATACTGCCTAAAATTTGGATGTACTTGGCATCTATCCCTTGTTTCTCCAGTGCTTCCAGTGTG
The DNA here is from genome assembly GCA_000376725.2 of Ladona fulva. Taxonomy (NCBI): domain Eukaryota; kingdom Metazoa; phylum Arthropoda; class Insecta; order Odonata; family Libellulidae; genus Ladona; species Ladona fulva. The sequence goes on along the minus strand of KZ309243.1, from coordinate 145,480 downwards.
GAGGAGGTACCTACCGAGTCAAAGGCCTGCGCATAGTCCACGAAGCAGAGTACTAGTGGCATATCGTATTCGTTCATTCTGCGTATAATTTCAAGCAGCGTGTGGATGTGGTCCATAGTGCGGAATCCCTTGGGAAATCCAACTTGTTCTCTGGGCTGGGCAGCTGCCAGGGACGTCTTCAGACGTGCAGCTATTACTCTTATGAATGTTTTTTAAATAACGGGAAGTAGGCTGATGGGGCGGTAGTTCTTCAAATCTTCCTTGCTTCCTTTCTTGTGCAAAAGGACAATCTTTGCGTGGTTCCATTCCTTGGGAGTTTTCTCTTGTGTAAGGCAATTAGTGAATAACTGCGCTAGGACAGGAGAAATCTCTGTAACACCAAGTTTCAAATATTCGGCTAAACATCCATCAGCTCCTCCTACCATTCCATTCTTCATCTTCTTGATGGCCTCTGTTACTTCTTCTGGGAGAATAGAGGGAGGATTTTCTGAGTTTTGTGTTTCTTCTTGGGTTTCCTCTTCAACATTTTCTGTATTCTTGTATAAGTTGGTGAAGTATTCGGTTACTGTCCTCAGTATTGCTTGTCTATTGGAAGTTGTTGTGCCATCTTCTTTTTGGACGGCTTAGATTTGTTTCTTTCCCATTGCTAGGCATAGATTTGCATAGTGCGACATATTTGATATTTTCCTTTGGCAAGTCTGAGTGTTTCAGTTGCTTTCGCTGTTTCATCATTTTCCTGGTTCTGTCGCTGAACTTCTTATCCTTTGGTCTTTTTGGTGTAATTGCTACTTCTTCTGCCGCTGCCTTCACGACTTTAGCTTCCAGTTCTACTTCTTGAAGTGCTGGAAACCTATTTCTAAGTTCCAGCTGGAACTCTTTCCTATTTTCTTACAATTTTCTAATATTTACCTCCTGTATCCTGCTTGAGACCAACTTCTTCCGATCTATTCTGACGTTAAACTTCATTCTGCATCTAAGTATCCTATGGTCACTGCCGGTGTTGAAGTTGTTTAGTGCTTCACAATTAGTAATTCTGTATTTACACGCGATGAAAAACCGGAATTAGGTTCTTAGAAGGATAAAAGCATATCTCAGTTGTTGTTGTATATATCTCAGCAAATATTTTACCGATGGATGTAAAACTTGGCAGTTATTCATAAGAGGATATGAGATTAAGTTCAAACAAAAGTTCATTGAAATCGGTATTGGTAGAGCGGTGCACTTTTCTAAAATTGTTCCACATGACATAGAATGCCCCAAAAGTTTGTTAACCAATATGTAGTCTATTTCGTTTTTTACTCCATTAGGACCTCTCCGAGTCCACTTCCTTGTAGGATTCTTCTTGAAATATGTATTCGTTATGTACATATTGGTGCACTCTGCAAACTCTACCAGGCGGTGACCTCGTTAATTTCTCTGGCCTAGTCCATGTTTTCCTATGAGAGCATCATCTATTTCTTGCTTACCTACACGAGCTTTAAAATCGCCCATGATGATTTTATAATAGTGATCTTTCTTATCATGTTCCAAGCCGAGAGTCTGGTAGAAATTTTCTTTTTCCTCTTTTCAGGAGTCGATCTTCACTGTTCAAGCTGCGGCAGTTGTACTTTGCAAAGTGTAGGGGGATATTTCTTTTATTCATAATGGACCTCTTTAATGCCACCACCTTGTTGAAATGTAAAAAGCGCGTTCAGATATGTGTGCTAATCAGTGAGTGTAACAGCGTAACCTTCTGTTTTCTGCATTTTCACGAAACCTGCAGCATTTCACAGGAAAAATGCGTGACTATCATCTTCAGAGAGGCGTATCTGCATTCATTTGTTTCCCTTTCTTTCATTCCCTCCATGGACGGCGTCCTTAATTATCCCACTTAGAGTTTTTTGACCCACTTTAATGCCGCGTTAAGCCCCACTTTCTCTCTCCACGGGGAAATCACTCTGCCAGCCATTTTAAATTTCCCCACCATTATTTCCTACTCTGCCGTGACTTGTGTGGCGAATGTTTTACGCGATGTATTCGGAAATACGTATTTCTTTCAGACGGGAAATCACTTCACCAGGAACATCTCAATCAATTTTTGAATTCATTCATTATAAGATATTCACCTCCGAATTAAGCTTTGAAATCAGCTTTGATTATCGGGTTTATTCAATTGAAAGAATTTATTTCGACGAAGAATCATTCGACTTATAGTAAAGCCGAGTTGAAAACGTTTGCAGTAATAATGAATTTGGTTTTTATTGAAACTCCTTTGTTCCGAAGCCTGACTAAGGTATCTTCCACTTCGAATATAAACCTATGACCTCACTAATCATTTCCATCCTGTTATGACGTCGTTGTCGATTCCGTGATACACGTTTTCTTGACAATGCTCCTGACACACTGTCAATAATAGGCCTTTCAGGAACAATGGTTCTTCAGGAACACTTCGATTGCCATTTATTCAATTAAGCTGTTAAAATTGAGGTATTTTTAAGTTAAAGATTACCCCCGAACTAGCTACAATTTCTCGATGGATTGAATGTCTTTAATTTTCTTTTCCGTACAGAACAGATGTAAACAGGGGCGTAGGCAGAATATCTCCAAGGGGTGATTTTGAGCTATGGAGAAAACATAATGTCTACAATCCAAGGATACTTCCTTCCAAAATCTAATTAAGATAGACACTGATTTATTTCAGCATGTACGATAAACCCGTTGAATCTCCACTTGTGTTTGTATGGCATAATTGCGATCCTCTCGCTTGCTGCCGCTTATTATTGGCTCTGTGTCCATAGGGGGTTTGAACCCCCAACACCACCCCATTGACTACGCCTCTAGATGTAAATGAAACTTTAATTTATTCTGGTCTAGCTATGAAACCCAGTGTTGTAGCAACGGGACAGTAGTGGAAACGAGTGTTATAGCAACGATACAGTTGTGGAAACGAAAGGGAGTGATTGTTGAGAGAGAGATCGCGGCAGACATGTTGGAATGGCAGTGAACTGAAGGTGGACTCTTACTAGTAGTACTAGGAAGTTCTTAGAATAAAGGGCGGTGTTCTTGTTTTTGCTATTTTTGCTCACTTATCCCTGAACGTAAGGGTACGTAACAACTTTCGACTTCTTGCATTTCCCGACATAATAATTTATTTCTACGGTTGATTCTAAATTTGCCAAATCGGGCGGTTCTTCTTTCAGAAAGTTATTTCAGAAAATATGACTCTAATCATCCGAGTTTACTCACATCAAGTGTGGTTAGAGTAGTGATTGGTTTGGTATTAAGAGGTTCGTTCAATAAGTCCTTCAAAAATCCAAGAGATGGCGCTCGTAGTACCAGAAGTTGTTTGTTTTTATTAAGTATCATTACTCACTAGATGTTAAAGTCTCAGTTATTTCCATCGCACTGTTTAATTTTATTGTCGATTGAAGCAAAAATTTTGTTTATTTAGAAAAATGGAAAAAGTGAGTTTCGAGCGGTGATTAAACACTTATATTTAAAAGGCTTAACATAAAAAAGAGATCAGAGCTGAGTTGGATGAAGTTCATGGCACATCTGCTGCAGTGTTTGCAACTGTTTACAATTGAGTGAATGATTTTAAACATGGCTGTAGCCATGGCATCCACGAAATCCACAAAAGATGAATATCATTCGGAACGTCCAGTGGATATGACTACACTCGAAATGATCGACGAAATCCACGATATGGTTTTGAATGATCGACGAATCAAAGTGCGTGAAGCAGTTAAGGCTACAGACATCGCAAAATACAGTTTTTACAATTTTGCATGATAATTGAGCGTGTAAAAAATCTCGACAAGATGGTTGCAAGTTTGCTCTAACGAGAAGAGGCTCTCACTTTTTTCCGGGGATTTCGAAGAAACTTTTTGTGGTGATAGCGGTAGTAGAGTAATGAATAGATGTAACTGGGTTCGTGTGAATGGGCCTTCGTTTCGCTGCAATAATTAATTGAAAATTGGCAATCGGAGTACAGGCAACCCCGCAATGCACATCCTTGCCCGTCCATGTACCCGCTGTTTGGTAGTATCTTTTTCGAATATAAACTAAATCGCTGTTAGTGAAATGGTATCCTCGTCGCTTGATATTTCTCTATATATCACCGAGTCATCCGCAAGTTCCCTCTCAGGTTCGATTTCCGGTGGATGCTCATTGGCTATACCCATTAGGGTTAGATGGAAGAGGAGACTTTTAGTCTCAATCTCGCCCGAATAAAGACGTATTATTATTATTATTATTAGTATAATTACTTCTATCGTGTCTCCCTGACGATCAAAGTCGAGTTATATGTTAACGGCGTCCATTGGGGATGTCTTTCTGAAGAGTTGCCTGTCGCCAACCCGCCGTTGCATTTCCTTCCTCATTCCTTTCATTGCGCTAATTTGCAATGGAAGGCGATTTAAAGTCGCCACTTCGGTAAAACTCCGCAAGGAGGCGCCGTTCAATCCATTTGCAAGAATTGGATGAAGAAGAAACGGCCGGGGCTTTTTCTGGAATTGAATAAATTTGGACGAGTTTGAGGAAGCCAAAGAGAGAGGATGAACTCCCGGACGATGGGAGCGGTTAATTGAAGCTGGCATCTGCGGGCGAGGAGACGGGAGGATTTACGGCGAACAGGATAAGAAAGACGCAGAGTGCATAATTTCGCATAAAAGTATGAAAAAGCAGCGAAAATTGTAGTACAGAAAATGATGAGATTATTCGTCTGATTAGAATTACATTATACAGTCCGGTGAAGGGAAGAAAAGTTCTTTGCGAAGACAATCTTAACATTGAGGAAGAATGAGGATAACTTTTAGCTTTTAATATTTATCGATCTTCTTATCCAAATAAAAAAAGACCTTCATAATCAATATGATTCGGCCTTACTTCAAGGAACGCCATTTAATTGATGAGAAGCAATAGACTTCGTATTTTCCTCAGAATTTTATTGGCCTACCGGTATCATCAGATTGTACGACCCAGACATATATACCAGTATTTCCATGGGTTGTATCTGATGATGGATACCGGTCGGTTAATAAAGTTGTGAGGAAAATACGAATTCGATTGCTTCTCATTTATTAAAAAAGCCTTCGTCATAGCGTAGAATTATCATGGAAAATCAAACATTTCTTTTGTCCACATAATTATAGTGTGTACACATCAGTGGCTCAATGAGAGGGGTTTCAGGATTAACCCCCCCTAGGAGTTTCAATTCCTTAAGAAAATTATCACAATCTAGTTCCCAACATCGGAGAAAGATCAATTAACTTGTTACATAGCCATACTAATGTCCTCGTTTTCTATCCAGTTAATTTGTTTAACGTCTCTTGTAAGATGTAGCGTGCATGACTATACGGGACTCTGTAAGGTAGGCATAAATTCTTTCTCTCAGTAGTATCGGACCCCCCGATATAGATATATCCTGGATGCGCCACTGTTAGACACAAGGAGTATCTCATCCCTACTCTCATCATTGACAGAGTCGGTAGACGATTGTGCTGTTGATGATGTCTATGACTATGTGAGTGCCCTGCAAGCCGCCTTTCGGCGTGTGGCAGGGGATGCATGCACCATTATTCTATTTTCTTAATAGATTGCTTTCGTGTATCGTTCGCACTGACATGAAAATGAGTTTTGATCGTGACACTAAATATAAGGCCTTAAAATTAAAAAAGCCAGCCAAAAAAGGCTAAACAATCAAAAAAATAATTCGAAAAAATAATGTAAAACTTCACAGTTCCAAGAAATAACCTAAAAACCTCCTTGACAATTCGTATGGATTATTTAAAATTCATTAATTTTTTTGAAAAATGTTACACGTAGTTTGAGAAATCAAAGGGGGAC
>KZ309243.1:70321-131929 GCA_000376725.2 Ladona fulva | reverse complement strand
GTACACTCCTGGACGAAAGGAACGCAACACTTGCGCAGCGCCATACCTGTCAGAATTCCAAAGCTCTTGGTCTGAGCAAGAGCTAGGGATATGTGACAACAGCGTGACTGCTAAGTTCGGAGGGGTGGGGAGAAAGGCGGCGGATCTGGTGGTAAAATTGAACCTTGGTGCCTCGGTCGGTATCTCTGCCTGTTTATGAACGGATTCGGAGAGGGACCGCGAAATACGAAATCTTAAGACTACCAATTTTTCGGAATTTTTGGCGAAAACGAAACGAAATCGAATCTTATGAAAGATAAAGAGTTTATTCTGGAATTTATAGGTCTTTGAAGAAGAAATAATAACTGAGGGGGTGTCGGAATGGGCAGAGTTTGGGAGAGGGGTAAGACAAGTATGCCCATTATCACCATCGCTTTATAATATATATGCAGAGGAAATGGTGAATGAAGCTTGGGAAGAAATAAGCATTCATAGAAATAAACATAATAGACAAACATAGAGGTGCTAGAAAGGGTTGGGGAGGGAAGGATTTTAATTGAAGTAATTAAGCGCCGACAAAAAAAAATGGGTCGGTCAGATATTGAGAGGAGAGGGATTGCTGAAGAACGTAATAGAGGGTAGAATGCAAGGGAAGAGACAGAGGAGAAGGCAAAGGCAAAAAATGTTAGATGACATAAAGGGTGAAGTGGGTAGTTTAATTTTCTTCATTCGAGAGACATCAATTGGCTTCGTCTGTTCGCATCTTAATTGAATGCAAAGATAGTCCTTCTTAAGTAAAATCAGTATTCTTCATTTTCAAGAATAGTGGTAACTGTAAAACGTGTATAAATTTATCAGACAACATTTTCCGTTCCATCAATGTCATGCCGCTCTACCATTCCTTGTACAGCTCCAAGGAATACGACCCAAATTTTTACCTATGACGTCTCTTGTTATCGAAAATTATTCGCGGCTTTCCGATGTATTCTTTAGTTTAACGATAACATATTTGCCTAATACACCGCCGTGTACCCTGCTTTCCAGCGAAACGAGTGACATCTGAGGAGAAGGGATGGGAAATTTTGCTCTCCTCTTTTCAGCGAGGACTTCCTTCTTACCGTGTTTCGATTGCTTGAGACTTTCCTTCGACGATTAAGTCTGCTTCGGGACCTAATCCTGGCAATGGCGATGCATTTCTTCACCGATTAATTATGTTACATTTAAAAAAATGAATTAGTCTTTACACGAAGAGACAGTTCAAAATATTTCGCGACGGTATATGAAGAGATAAAGTTGAGAAAAGAAGGAGAGCACGAATCAATAATGGTTTAATTACCTACTCTCTCTAACAAATTATGCAAATTTTGATATTTTATTCTCACCCAATCTGAATTTCAAGGATGCAAAACNTCGCTTGATATTTCTCTATATATCACCGAGTCATCCGCAAGTTCCCTCTCAGGTTCGATTTCCGGTGGATGCTCCAGTTCGAATTAACTTTGGGTTAGATGGAAGAGGAGACTTTTAGTCTCAATCTCGCCCGAATAAAGACGTATTATTATTATTATTATTATTAATTAACTTTAGTAGTCGAAGCTTTTTCAGAAATACCATATTTTGTCCTCATTCAGAAGGATTCGTTCAACATTTTTACGGAAAAATGTGATGAGCGCATCGTAGGAATGCCACGTGAGAGTGGTTTTACTTAAAATGCATTTACGAGCAGGCGCTACAGTTTAGAACGACGGGAGGGATGCATACATATATTCCAATTTCTACAGTTCTCATCGTTTCTAATCCTGGAGGGTATTAACGGAATCCTAAATATCAGTTTAGAAGCCGAACTCTGAGACATTTCCTTGGTTGAAGGTGAGCCAGTAGTATATAACGCTAGTTTGTTTCCGTTTTGGTGTACTTTTCCCCGTCAAGTTTTGATTATGCGTACCTTCCTTCCTCAAATTCTGAACCATTCAACCACTATCGAACGGTTATACCTATTTCCTTCGTGCTGTGTGAAAAGGGTCAGATCTAGGAGTTGGAGCGCGTCGTTTCGCAGAGCGGCTCGTTTCGTTAAGGCAGACCACAGGTTCGATAGCAGTGTTTCAGAGATTGCCAAAACCCTTGACTGAGAATCTCTTAAGGATAGAAGAACCGAGTATAATCGAGGCATGAATTATTCGAAAAGATTTTAATCAGTGTTTTGGAATATGCGACTTCGTGATTCCCGCAAACGCGATTTTCGAAGCCAATCGTCAAAGAGATTTCGCGAGATTACAGCGAAAACGGATAGCTATTACTGGTCTCTTTTCCCACATGGTATTAGGTTACAAATTAGGTTATTAGGTGTTACAAATCTGACAGCCAATTTTCGGAAGTTTGGTGTTTTCATATGCTATGTCATACACCATATGGCGCGGTGTACTAATGTGAATGCATCTGTTATGAAGCGAAAATCGCATCCGTTCTAATTTATCATCTCGGGAAGATTTTTTATTGAACTGATAAAGTCTTCTCGGAAGTAATCAATATCAGAGCGAATTATAAAAATATCTTCACGCGGAGAGATGCGTTCGAATCATGCTCCATTCCTTTTTCCAAGACTAGCCTTCTTTACAGTATTAAAATTCATTCGTACTCATATCAACTTTTTGAGATATTGTCCTTGGTTTTCGGTTCAGTAATATTTTTCAAAATGCCAGCTATTACAAGTAGAAGCGTTAGATGAGGACGCGATTCTCGAGTTGTGTGCGCACCGACGTGTGGATATTTGTGCACAAGTGTTGGTTCGTCTGCTCACTCGTTTCCCATTACCCCAGCTTCCCATTACACCTCCCCCACAGCTCCCCTGAAATTCATCCCCAACCATTCCGACCCCTCTCTTTGATGAACGGCGCAATATCGGCCAAATCCCCTGTTTCTCCCCTTTTAAAATTCCCATCGCGTCTCTGTTCCGACTTCCATTGTACTGCTACGTTACTACGTTGGCGCTTTAAATAAAAACAAAATGCAATGCAATACATTTCAAGTAAAATATTCTCGACGACCTAAAGTACCAAACGTCATAAATCTGATATGATAAAGCTCGACCTTGTGGAAGGGAGTCATACTAAATGAGAAAAGAACACTTGGTAACTTCCACAGATATATTTTTTATCAATGGCATCTAGTTTCGTCGATGAATCGACATCGTCTGACGATTCAAATATTCTGCGCATGCGCTTAAGCGTACAAATCAGGAGTCTTAGGCTTCTGCTCTAATCCCTTTTCCACGCTCTAATTCGCAATAAATACCCCGGAAACGTTTTCCTGCATCAATCAGTAATTTTTTTAACAAAGGTAAACAATTCCATTGCCGCATATCACGAAGCCTCACGTCATTAAATATAGTAAAACTGTGCTGGAAACAAAGAGTTGACAAACAGCGCGGAAAATGCGAAAGAGTATTTTATGTGATTAAGTGTCCAAGTTCTACGACAATAAAGAAATTAAGGAAGATAATGGCGTAAAGCCACTTAAGATGAAATGTGATATCAAGGAGACATTGAACAGAGCACGTTGGATTTTAAATATGCAGAAAGGTGAGTCTAAGTTAAGGGAAGTTATTGGTATATATATATATATCAATAGAAGAAATATTGAGGAGAGATGACAAGTACTTGCAAGATTTTCCAATCAAATAGCTAAATTATCTCATATACAAATGTAAACATACATGAGACTTCTTGCTTTTAAACGCACCGAAGTATGGTCTCATTAATCACGGAAATAAAGATATAACTAGATGGAGGGTGCGTCTACATCTACATCAATACCCTACAAGCCACCTTTCGGCGTGTGGCAGGGGGTGAAAACACCAAGGGTTCGGACTATTTTTTTAACCTATTGTTATCGCGTATCGTTCGAGGAAAGGATGAGTCCTTAAAACGACTAGTCCAGGAATCTATTTCCCTTATCTTACGCTCACTGTCGGACCAGCCAAAATAGCAGGGGGGTCTCATAATATTCAATATGTCTTCCGCAAACTCACTGTCTCGAAATGTATAAAGTAATCGCAGCCTAGCTTCCTATCTCCTTTCTTTCAAGGATTCTCAATCTGCATCCGAGAGCATTTTTGTAACCGTAGCTTTTTTATAGTATCATTTTTTTTCAGAAAACGTATTGCCTTGCGCTGCACTTTCTCGAGTTCCGGGTGTACGTTTCATCCTCCAAATCCCATATACTTGCCGCATATTCAAGATGGGGTCTGTGCTAGGAGAAATAGCATCGTTCTCTAACCTTTTCATCGCATCTACCTACAATGCGCTTTATGAAGCCGAGCTTTTTGGTTGCTTTACCGCAGATTTTTCGGATATGAATGCTTCAGTTTAAGTTATTCGCAAGAGTGATACCGAGATATTCAACTGACTCTACTACATTTAAATTTATTCCGTTAATTTTGTACGGGTAATTCGAACAAATTTGTTTTCTTTCGAAGAAGCTAACGACGGAGGATTCATTAACATTAAGTTCTAATTGCCATTTTTACCACCACCACCTACGACTGTGGGCTAATTCGTTTGATAGGATATCACAATCCTCCGCGTTTGATATTTTTCTATATATTACCGAATCGTCCACAAATATCCTCACATTGCTATTTATGTCGTCACTCAGGTCATTGATATATATATAAGGAAGAGAAAAGGTCCAATTACGTTGCCCTGAGGTACACCTGGAGTAACTTTGACTTTGTTCGAACTAATCCCATCAAGTACTACTTGTTGTTCCCTCTCGTGGAGAAAATCTTTTACCCAGTCAATTACTTCCTAATTAATGCCTACTTATTTTAAATTGTAAATTAATTTGTAGTGAGGAACTCTGTCCAAGGCCTTACGAAATCTAGGAAATCTACAGGTTTAACGTTCGATGTTAACGCTATTACATCGCTCCCACTAATTCCATCTATTGAAATTCTATTGATTGATGATTGGGAGCAACTTCCTTTACTCCTGATTTTAGCTAGAAAAATGCTCACAAAAGAGGAAAGTATACACATTCCATTTCGGCTTGAATTCCTTCATCTTCTACGGAAATCGTCACACTCTCTTTGTGCTTGTTCTCTGTTTGTGCTTGACTCTCTCTGTTTATTTCATACATATGTTTGTTGCGCATATTTCTATTGTCTTTCATCGCTCTCTTTATTTTGCCATTTCCATCAAATCTCTTTATCTTCCTTTCTCTTTTCCCTTCAGGACGCAGTAAATGGACTTCGAATCCGGGATTATCTCCAAATGAAACACTAATCCCTAAGGCAGGCAATCGACACACGGTAAGACGTCATTGTCATAGGTTTGCGCTTCGCATGTTTTATATAAAACGTTGTTTAATTCTTAGAAATGAATCTCCTCTTTGATTTGTCGCTTTTGCTTCTGTCGGATGCCCACTCAGACAGCCGTCTCTTGCTTTTCATTTCGAAGCATTTTTAATGTTCAAGATTTGCGTTTGTCTCTCATCCAAATTCGTTAATCACCTACAAATTATTTATTGGATTTATTCTTATTTTTAAAACCCTCAAATAGTGTTTGCTGGTTATCCTGGTTTTTCGACAAAACTTCTCCGTCTTAATTGCATTATGAAGGAAGAAATTGATGTACTATATAAAATATAGTCACAAAACTTACCTATTTCTCAAATTAACTGCTCTACTTTTCCTTATCGATGTTTTTGCGAAGTGGAAGGTTAATTTCTACGATCGTTATGTATCAGTTATTACCCCTCAATCACCAACCTTCTCCTTCCTAAACATAACTGACCTGCATTAAATGTTTTTATTCCAATGGAAAACAAAAACTAACTGCGTTCACAAAAAATATTCCTAAACTCTTAAGATGAGGAAAATTATTCTCTGTGGGTGGAGTCAGTTTTTGTTTTTCTATATATAACACATGGATAAGTTTCAACAGGTATTGTTTACAATATTCATTTACATCGTTTAAATAATAAGTATTTGTTCATAGGTTGATAAGTATCGGTAAATATGGCATTTCAAATCTTAGCTCCGCCCAAATAAAGCCTTTAAACATAATTACTTATTATTATTTTTTATTCCTTTCTTTCTCGGCACTGCAGGGGAATTTATGAGTACGGGTAAATAAGCCCGAATCCCAGAGAGATTAATTGGCCTATTAAATTAGTTTTTCACATTCCAAAATTAAAAAATTTGCTGACAATATGTTAAAATGATGAATGCATTTTGACTTTAATGAATATGTTACTGTTTAAATTTAAACTATCGAAGAGTCGCTTTGAGATTGTGCCAGTGGTTGATTAACACCATGGGTACCATTTTAACTTGTTTCTTATCCCATATCCTTAAAATATCGTTTCCCAGGTCATGATATTTGTTTCTCTTTTCGTATATAGTTCTTTCAATGTTATCTGTTAAGAGACTGATATATCTATCAAAACTTAACTTTATTTTCTTTATCTATTATTGTAGTATCAGGTCTGTTGTGAGTCTTTTTACCTCTGATTACAGTGCGGTCCAGACATATCCTATAACTGTGGTTTTCTAAGATATATTCATAATTTCTGCAGTAATATGCCGGAATATTCTTATTTATTAACAATTTTCTTTTGCGTATTTTTGTAGTATTTGTCCACTAAGTTATGCCTATACAAATAGCATGTTTTTGTAATTTATTTATATGTTTTAATATGATATGGAATGCAAGGAGATTAGTAGATTCAGAGAAAGTACACTTGCAGTAATCGGTATTATGCGCCCCCCTCTGCTACTTGGGTCGATCCAATAATGAGCGTAAAATAAGAGAATTAGAAGCGACGAGAAGTCGTTTTAAGGACTCATTCTTTCCGCGAACGATAGCCGACAACAATAAGCTGAAGAGGCAACTCGTGCGCTTGGTGTTTACACCCCCTGCCACACGCCGAAAGGCGGCTTGCAGAGTATTTCTGTACGAGGATATTTCAGTGTCCTTCGGGACATAAAACCCCACTTATTTATGAACAGGACGTTATTAAATGTGTTTTTTCGAAGTTTTCGGACGAGAGTGATTGTAATCGCAGAAGTCTGTGCTTCCTACGGACAATGAGGGCAATCGACCACAAGTAGTCGCAAGGTTTATTCATTTACCAGAAAGTCTTGCTCAGAATGGCTTCGAGGGCGTGGTGGAGCATAATTTAGGTGAATTAGCAGCGTGAAGAGGGAGATTGTTGAATGCATGCGGAGCTGAGAGGTGTCAAGCACGCCTTCCATGATTCCATTCAAAGACAAGAGGGAGCACATGTCTCGCTGAACGTAATCATTAGCATTCGATCAAACGGTTGTCTTCAACCGCGGACGCTCAAATGCGTATTCACTCGATTTGTTCCAACTAAGCTTAGTTAAACTTAAGTCTATCGGATAGTTGGCATTGATTTTGTCGGAATAAAAACTATTCGGAAATTTTACGTTATTATTCATTGCCTCTATTTACAATTTCCGATTCGAAATGAAAAAGAAAAATACATTAATCAAATTATCTTCAACTTTATCGGGATGGAATTTCATTTGACGAAACTAAGAATTGCATATAATTCTGAATTTTTTAATGTTTCGTCACAATGAGTTTCATTAAAACGATTTACTGCCTTGACAGGAACTTGATTTCCAAATCTGAAGTATTTCTTCTTCAATAAAAAACTGGAATCGGAAGTATTTAGTATCAAATGTGGTGATTTTTGAGGACATTTGAAATATGAATTTAAACCCTCTGGGGCGGATCACGTTGGGGTCCTCCATACTCCTATCCTATACTCAATGGCGCCAACTTTTTTAAAGACTTCAGAAGATTTTTCAATTACATCTTCATAAATTCCCTACAAGCCGCATTTCGGCGTGTGACAGGGGGTGTAAATACTAAGCGTTTGAGTTATTTCTTCACCTTATTGATGTCGCGTATCGTTTGCGAAAATAATGTGCTCCTAAAAAGACTTGCCCTCGCATCAATTTCTCTTATTTTACGCTAATTGTCGGATCGACCTAAGTAGCAGAAGGGGGTCGTATATTAATTATTAAATCTCAGGTAATTGTCATTTCTCTGAATTTGTAGAGCAATCACAGCCTTATCTCCTTACAAGGATTCCTAACCTGCAGCTGATAGCATTTGCGTAACGTTTGTATTTCGTTCGAAGGATTTTTAACAAATCGTAGCACCTTGCGCTGCATTTTCTCCAGTTCTAGAGTTTACGTTCCATCCTCTAAACCCCATATACTCGCCGCATATTCCAGATAAGGCCTGACTAAGGTGTAATAACATCGTTCTTTTTACATCGCTTATAAATACAATGAAAATTATTATATTATCATATATATATAAAGCAAATGTCTGTCCGTCCGTCCGTCTCTCCGTCCCCCTATTTATCTCAGAAATGACTTGACTTGGAGTTCTGAAACAAACTGCATTGTGTTTCTGCTATGTTGAAGCCCCCATGAAAACTATTTTCATCTCTGTGAAGGCCCGGGTTCGAACCCAGGATCACAAAATACGTTTCCATAAGAGATGTACGTAAATTACGTTTTCATAACTTGCAGAGGTCGTTTCTTCTACAAAATTAAATTAGAAACAATGGTTCTATGTAACTGAAACGAGTGTCACAGGAAAGGACAATAATCATAGAATCCTATTTTAGTCGTGAATCTTTCATATAAATTCGAAATTGGTAGAACTTTGATAAAATAGACGGAAAATTCGTAATTTTTTTTCGGAAATAAGCAACTTATCCCTTTGACGACCAAAGCAATTGTTGATTATTCATTTATGAGTTATCCCATACTTTACCATAAGAAATGGACGTAAAATAGGTTTTCATTCCCTGCAGAGGTTGTTTCTTTTACAAAATTAAATTGGAAACAGTCGTCCTACGAAATCAAGTGAAGTGTCAAAAGAAAGGAAAATGATCATCGATTTTTATTTTAATCGTGAAATATTGAGATATATCAAAACTTTCGGGGATTTCGATAAAAAACTCGGAAAATTCGTAAAATTTTTGAGAAATAAAAACCCATCCCTTTTACGACCAAGACAATTGTTGAACATTGATTTCATGAGTTATCCCATATAAATGCTCGGGGATAATCAGTTAGTATACTTTTCCATAAGAAAGATACGTAAAATAGGTTTTCGTTACCTGCAGAGGTTTCTTGTACGAAATTCAATTATAAACAATAGTCCTACGAAACTGAGATAAGTGTCACAAGAAAGGAAAATGATCACAGAATCTTATTTTAGTCTTGAATCATGCATATAATTTCGAAATTGCGAGAACTTTGATAAAATAGACGTAAAATTCGTAAACTTTTTCGGAAATAAACAACCCATCACCAATAAATTCAAGTGTTAAATAATGCTAATAGGTAAATAAAATTAATAGGGATAAGAAAAAAATACTTCTGGATTAAAAAAAACTGAATTGAGGCTTAGGAAAACATCCACAGCAGGAAAATACCCACAAAGACGGGGATTGTGGAAAATCTACACAAACCTACTGAGAAAAATAACTAAAATGTAATCATGCAGATACCCTTATGATGACGTAGAAATAGAAGGATGTAAATGCAGGAACGAAGTAAATAAAAACACACAAGAAATAGTAGCAATGAAATGCGGAACAAATAAAATAATTGATTATTAAATTACGTAGAGAAATTCTTTGAATAGTCGGGTAAATGCAAAGCAAAATTAAAAACGAGAGTACAAAACGTACGTGATAAGGAATAATTAATATCTACTCTTTTTACCGCTACTAACAAGATTTATTACTTGTAAGATTCACTAAAATTTGTATCTGCTCATGTAAAAGTTATTAAATATAAAGTTACACGTACTTCATGAAAAAATCAAATAAAATGTAGATTCGCTGATGATAATGGATTTTGCTCGAAATGCAAGCTCGTTCTTTGTTGAAATGGAAAGGTGTATTACCCATTAATCCCTATGCATTTCTTGGCTGAGTATTTCGGGTGGATGAGCTTAAATAATGAACGAACAGAGAAGTGGAGTGGATGGGATGGAAAAGCAAGTGGATGCCTATTAAAGGGAGTGGAGCATCAAAGAAAGAGAACGAGAAGCGTCAGAAGGACAAATAAAGTGAAGAATGTTAAAGGAGGCTCAGAATGTCGCGGATGTTTAAATAAGCTCGCGGAGTTACGGAAAGAACCTCTCTTCGGCAAACTTTTAAAATGCGTAAGAAAAACGATGTCGTTCTAACGGTGTCACGACCCACGTTTTATAAATTTCGAACTTTTCGATCAAAAACTCACAACTCAATTACGATCTTAAATCGACCTTTCTGCTCTCAAGATCGGAAGGACTTTCTAAGAAAATCAGTTCCAAAGTTTTACGCACACCTACGCTGTTATGTTTAATCTCATGTCTTTCTTCGTAACGCATCCCTGATTTGGGGACAGAAGATAAAGACATACTATCTCAAACTTCTAGTGATAAATTTGATCTAAAGATACAGTTTGATACACAAAGGTAATCAATCGAAGAAATCACTACTACGTGAAATACTCAGTAATTTATGAGAAATGAGAATGAGAAATGACTTCTGAGAAATGTTCCCATATTCGTTCGATTGGTGACTGTCGGTCAGATTTCTTCATCGCTCCCACTCTATTGGAATTAAAATGTTTCAGGCTTTCCTGGCGTATGCTGCAGATGAAGTCCTCTCGGATTCTCCACTAATTTAGATGATCCGTTGCCGACGTTTCGATAGCTAACTTTGCCATCGTCCTCTGAGTGATCTGAACGCGCAGAGGACGATGAGTTAGCTATCGAAACGTCGGATCATCTAAATTGGTGGAGAACACGAGAGGACTTCACCTTCTATTGGACTTGTTTGCTTGGTCTTTGAACTCACAATGTTGCGGTCAGTTGCTGAAATTTCAGTGGAGTTCAGTTTGCTGTTTTTGAGCAGTGATGTTAAGTTGAAGCGAGGACCCGTGATCTTGTTTTATAAGAGCTTTCGGTCCATATCCAGTGGAGATAAAACGTTGCCCAGTGGCTCCCAGCGCGAGAATTTCCACATCATCTGCTTAACTGAAACGTGGCTGAAATTATTAGCTCTTGAAACAATCCACAATGATAATAGAAAGTAGAGGTGCAGTAAAAGTGAAATAATGAAAGGTGAGACTGTTTCATCACTGTATTCACTCCTGCCGGTTCTTATGCGGTTTAACCTTGAGAGTTCTTATGAAATGGTCGTCGTTGACATGCGCTTAAGTAATTTGCCGCGCGAAAATTCGTTATTGGGTTGCATCTTNCACCTAATACACCGCCGTGTACCCTGCTTTCCAGCGAAACGAGTGACATCTGAGGAGAAGGGATGGGAAATTTTGCTCTCCTCTTATCAGCGAGGACTCCCTTCTTACCGTGTTTCGATTGCTTGAGACTTTCCTTCGACGATTAAGTCTGCTTCGGGACCTAATCCTGGCAATGGCGATGCATTTCTTCACCGATTAATTATGTTACATTTAAAAAAATGAATTAGTCTTTACACGAAGAGACAGTTCAAAATATTTCGCGACGGTATATGAAGAGATAAAGTTGAGAAAAGAAGGAGAGCACGAATCAATAATGGTTTAATTACCTACTCTCTCTAACAAATTATGCAAATTTTGATATTTTATTCTCACCCAATCTGAATTTCAAGGATGCAAAACGAAATGTTGATTACGCAGGTGAGGAAAAGGTGAATTTTTACCAATTTTCAACGTTACTTATACTTACCAACAGCAGACATAAATAATGTTCAATAAATTAAATAGGCGATAATTTTTTATATTTATTTATTCTAATTAATAATCTGTCCAACCACCCTCATTTTCTACAACTAACTGAAGCCTTTTCGGCATCGACTTGATCACTTTTTCGCAAAGGTTTGAGCTTAACATTGCCCAGTGGTTTACGATGCACTCCCACAATTCGTTTGGATTTCTCGGCCTGGGGTCCCTTTTCTGGACTTCTTTAGCCACCGCAGCCGAAATTTTTTCAATTGGATTTAAGTCCGGGCAGGCCACGGCAGCAGTTCTACTCCGAGGTCCACTTCCTTGCCACCCGGCATGTATGCACTCTTGAGTTATCCTGTTTCCAATTAACCAACCATAAAGTGACAGATAATACAAAAAAATTACCATATATTCTCTAAGCTAAAAGTTATTGTTACTAAATGAAGTGTACATACTAAAGTATGTACAAGGAATTTCTATCGTAGGCAATGGATTAAATTGCTTGGAATTAAAGTAAAATTTACGGAAATAAAAATGATTGAGAATGCATGTATCAGAAGAGAGTGAGAAGGAGAGCAATGCAAAAGAGGGTTAAATTACATCAGCATTTGATTAGAATGCTTTCCTCCGATTATTTGCCGCCAGAATTTACTTTTTAATTTATTTTGATTTTGATTTGAATTTAATTTTAATTGACGACGAAACAAAGAGATCTAATGTATCATTAAATTTAAAAGATAATATGTAAAACGTTCTCAACATACCAGTGCTAAGAAAATCTCTTAATTTAACGGATGCAATTTCAAGTAACACTCTAATACCAATCCTTTTCCTTTCACGCCATCATTCATGAGCATTTACATTGGCATAAACAAAACTCGTTTACTACGGAGGCTTAAACAAAAAAGATTATTAGAAATTCATTCATCTATAGATATTCATTGTTTGTTGCTTTAATTCAGTAAAAATATTAATAAAAATAAAGAACAGCTATGGTTATATGAAATATACATTAAATAATTCTGTCAGTTAATATGTGAAAATTATTTATTTGAATTCCGAACACTAATGCATCCAAAGAATTTTCGAAGACCAAAATAAAATCTTATTTCTATTTCCTTTTCTGGCGCTTGTTTCGATTTAATTGGATTATTTTTAGAGCACGAGGAAAAGGGTTTAGGTAGCTTGGCACGATAAGGCGTGCAGCAATAAAAATTCTTAAGGAGAAACAGACATGAAAAATGGCTGACTGGAGCGGGACTCGAACCGAAACAGAACGCCCACCAAGTCTCCCAAACGGTATTGATAATGTTCTGGTGGAATAGCTCAATAGATACAGCAACCAACTGGCTATTCGGAGACCCGGGTTCCGGTCCCGTCAGACCTTTTTCATGTATTTTTCTTCTTTATTTTTAATAATTTAAATTTTCAGAAAAGTAAAGCCTATACTGAATGAAATGAATTTTACGTGTATTATTTTACGGGAACCTTTGGCCACTGGATCGAACCGGGGACCGTTAACTGAATAAAATTATGTGGGTTGCAGACTTATAATAACGCGCCAAATTTGAAAGTTTTGCGACTTTTGGTTGTAAAGGTTTAGGCGAGCGTACATACTCACACTCTATAATATGGATCATTTGAAATTTAATTCTGATGAGGAGTAATTCTTCGGCAAAATCGATAAACCTTTGCCTTTCTTTGTAAGTTTTCTTGTGAAGTTGTACATTTCAGAGAAAAGTATGTTTAATTTTGCAATTAATTACCAATGTTCGTCGTTACTTTTTTATTCTTTAAATTACAAAGGTCCATGAATTTGTGTATCAGTATGTACAAGAGCAATGAGGTTGTCAAATAAAATCACCGCGAAAACATTTCGAATCAACTCCAGCATTTCTAAAGACGGTTTTCATAGCATATGTAAGGAATTGGTAGAATTAATTTTTCCTTTTAAGTAAATGCTATATTTATTTATTTTCCGGTGCCCTCACATTCATTGGGCAATTATAAGTCAATCGTGAACAGTAGACGAGAGTAGAAGACTGTTCCCGATCAGGAAAACGCAATCAGCCGGGACCCGAACTCGGGACCATGAGGTTGAAACGCAACCGCGGCCGAAATTATACGTAAATAATGTTTTTTTCTTAGTATTAATTTTGATGTAATATTTTTAAGGAACGGTAAAAAAGAAGATAAAATTGCGAAGATATCATTGATCGCTTTTCAAGAAAAAATAGAAAATAATTGTTAGTTCTAAAGGCATCAAGAGGAATTTCAAGAGACAACGTTGAGTTGACGCTTTATCGTCACCGTCAGCGATCGCGAACTGAGAGAGGAAAAACTTGTAAATTGGAGGAAATATATTTCCATAAATTAAAGCTGAGAGGAAAGTCCCTTCCACTTAAACAAGCGCTAAATATTTAACCCTCTTCACAAATACATTTTTCCTTTCGCTCAACTCCGAATTCTTCCAAACTTCGGCCCCCTTGGTCTCCATTTCTGTTTTCTTCGCCTACTTTTCGCTATTTTCTCATCCCCTCTTTATCTTGTTTTCGCTTTCTTTTCCACCATCTTCTCCCACAAAAAAACTTTTTGCCGTAACCTTAAGAAAGTTTTCAAGACGCTGACAATTTGCATTTTCATATTCTCATTAATTTGCCGAGGTCTGAAACGATGTTTCTTCTCAGATAGAATTTGTTTGGCATTTTCATATTCAATACTAGATGAATCCTCAATTCTATACATAATTATCGAAACAGTAGTATTAGTGAGATAAATTTCGTAATAGCTTTTTGATTACTATTATAAAACGAATTACTATTTTTCGTATATGAGGAAAGTGTTCTGAGAACTACTGATTGCATCGCTGCTAAACAAGAGTAATTAATGCAATGTATAAGAGAACACGGAACCTTGAGAAATTATCAAAGTGCAACTTCGGAAATAGCAGGATTAGATTGCAGACTAATAGGGAATGGGGAAAAAAGCAATGTCGTTACGTCGCAACTCTCACGCAAAAATTCCATTTCAGTGTTCCAGCGTTACGCACGCCGTTATGAAATGCGAGTACTTTGAATTTTTTCAACCTTTTCAGCCATATTTGTGCGTATGGAATTGCAAGTCTATAGTCGACAATTTCCCACTCAATACTCTTTCAAAAGCATTTGAATAACTAACCTATCCCTCTAAATCCTTCAACAACTTTTATATTCCTCGGTGTCTTTTTTTTCAAACTATATTCTTTAGAACTCATTACAATGCCCACTCACTTGTCTCGTTCTGAGTCTTCTCCTAATGATAAACGATATAATAATCCTGAAAATCAGCGACATGACTGGGACTCGAACCCCGGGCAGGTATTCCAACCACTGCCGCGTCTCTTCCACTGTTTAGGAACAAAGCTCCACATTCACAAAATAGGCACAAAGTGCTCTTATCAAATGGTGCGCATTACAAAGCGTTGAGCATTGCTTTTATATAACTAGTAAACACCCCCGTCAAGCATGACGGAGCTTGTTTTATTTAAAAATATATCTGTTATTGTATACCTCTGGTCCTTCTGTAGCATGAAGCGTCAACATTGTCTAAATTATAAATTTGTGACCGATAGATGATTTGATTGATAAGGAGTGAATTCTGTACTATACATTTGCCCATGATCAATCCTATGATGATTTGACTATCATTTGAAAGTTATGAAAACAACTTTCATAAATCTTTAGTACAAGTTTAGTAGTAAAAGTTTAGTACATATTTTATCGAATGATTATTTTTTCTGTTGTCATAACGAAGAGAACATTCATAATATTTTGTGATTTTCGACTTATGGGGATAAATGTAGGAAGGAAAATTATTAACATCTTATATCCGTTAATTCTCCTTTTAAATTATAAGCGAATTCTTGTAGTACAACAAATTTCGCTCGGTATCGATAATCGAGTTTGCTAAACGACCACATCGAGCGTAATGGAGTTGTTATAACTCAATGTACAAACTATTAATAACGTAATTCGTAATCAGGAGATAATATCAGACTAATAATAACAGCAGAATTCAGAAAAATGACATTTCGCTGAACATAACGCAGTTCGCGAGAAATTCAAACTCTTTTTTATATAACTCTGTATCTTTAAAAACTCGTTTTTGATTAAAAATCCGTTCGTCTCCCTAAAATATTCCCATTCCTCACCATATAAATTTTATCTTACTTTAGTATCCTATCCTATCTTTTATTCATTTCGATGTTAATCAGGAATTATAAATCCCTTGTCCGTAAGTTTCCTCATTCGTATCCGAAGAGGATATATCAATAGGGAGGGATGGTTGCGAATCACATCGCTGAATTCTTAAAGTACTCAAATATAGTCCTCGTTATAGAATTGGTAATTTTAGGAATTTAACAAATCATTATTATGATGCAGCGTATGACTGCTATGTAATTAACGTAACAGATAAGAAACTTTCGAAGATTTTTTCGGTAGAGGTAACAATTAAAATAGAGAACGAAATGACAAATAATTTTCGTCGCTGTGATATATATTTTTCCCTTTTTAGCGTGATAGTGTTTCATAGAGAAGCATTTAATTGATTAAATTAGATGAGCCGTATTCAAGGTAACACAAAAATATTATTTCGTTAAATTTGAGATAAATATTCATATGAAAACAGCTTTATGCGAAATAACAGCGATAGCGCTCGCACTCATATCCTAACATAGTCAATGATCGAAGTCCGTTAAAATGGTCTGATCCTCGCCAAATTGCTTGTCTAGCTGAAGCAGAAAAGCTTTTTCTCTCGGGGAACTATCTCTATCGAAGACCAAAGTAACCTTCAAACCATTCCAATGGTGCGATGCGCTGTCTCTATTCTATTCCAGTTCCCTGGAATTCCACAGCGATTACTTCTTCCCCCTCAATCCCCTTCAGTTCCAAAACACATTCCCCCCACTGTTTCCTCCTACCTGAAAATCACGTAGCAACAACAGAAACTGCACTGATTGGATTCTATAGCAGTGAAAGAACTTGCCAACATACCTTTACAACTGACTACACCTCCCTCCTATTGTTTCCTCATTTCTTTATTTCCTGGTAAATGTTAAAAATGTTTCTAATTTTTCTTTCATTTTCACTTCAAATCCCTTACCGCATATACACATGCTTTATTTCTTGAAAAATACTGCATTAGATGCGGAATTCCGCGTTGCATTCCGTGTCATTGCCAGCAGCCTCAAATGTTTCCGTCGCAAACCCTCTTATTCAATCCAAAATCCGATTCCTCCATCTCTCTTTCCCTAATTCAACTCGCACTCAAATTTGGAGATCTCATTTCAATGGCTCCATCCCCTCCCTTGTCACCCGCTCCCCCCCTAGCATAGCGATGTTCAAAGAAATGGTATTCTTTGCTCTGTCATTCTGACTTCCAAAAATGGTGGCTGATTTAAAGTTTGTCCTATCGCTGCCTATTTTAATATAACTGCATAATAAGTACATATATACTAAAATACTCTGGGTTCAATGCTAGGACATAAATTTCGTCCATTTAAATTTCACCTGCCTGTGTTTTTATAATTTATTTTTTCATAACCATCCGAGAAGCCAGATGGATGTAATTTCTACGTGAATATCATTCGTAACTATATTTCGTACTTGACGTTTACCAATTCCATGTTAGTCCATACTTTCATGCCACTCAGAAAATTCCCCTTCTATTCTCCCAGAAGAAGTAACAGAGACCATCAAGAAGATGAACAATGGAAAGGCAGGAGGAGCAGATGGGGTTTATCAGAATTTCTGAAACTTGGTGTTACAGAAATTGCTCCTGTCCTAGCGCAGTTATTCACTAATTGCCTTATACAAGGGAGAACTCCCAAGAACTGGAAACATGCAAAGATGGTCCTTTTGCACAAGAAAGGAAGCAAGGAAGATGGGGCGGTAGTTACCGCCCCATCAGCCTCCTTCCCGTTATTTACAAAACATTCATAAGAGTAATAGCTGCACGTCTGAAGACGTCCCTGGTAGCTGCCCAGCCCAGAGAACAAGTTGGATTTCGCAAGGGATTCCGCACTATGGACCACATCCACACGCTGCAGGAAATTATCTGCAGAATGAACGAATACGAGATGCCACTAGTACTTTGCTTTGTGGACTATGCCCAGGCCTTTGACTCGGTAAGTACCTCCTCCACACTGGAAGCACTGAGGAAACAAGGGATAGATGCTGAGTACATCCAACTTTTATGCAGCATCTACAAGGACGCCACAGCCTCTGTAATTAAGTGAATCGAAGAATAAAAGTAGGATGGAATGCTTGCGGAAGGAACAACCATATTCTGAAGTCGAAAATGCCAATGGTCTTGAAGAGAAAGGTCTTCAACCAATGCATTCTATCAGTTTTGACATGTGGAAGTGAAACATGGGTGTTAAACGCAGCAATATCCCAGCGACTTCAGACTACACAAAGAAGTATGGAACGATGCATGCTTGGAATCACAAGAAAAGACAGGAAACGCAACACCTGGGTTAGGAAAATAACAGGAGTGACAGACATCATAGATAAGGTAAGATCCCTGAAATGGATGTGGGCAGGCCATGTTGCGAGAAGAAACATGGACATCAGCAGTTCTGAACTGGATACCAAGAGACGTGAAGAGACCAAGAAGAAGACCAAGGGACCGATGGAACAGAGACATCATTCAGTATTTAGGGGTAACATGGCAACGAGAGGCTCAGAATAGAGAGAATTGTAAAGTGCTTGGAGAGGCCTACATCCGATGTCGGATTGAAAGTGGCTGCTGATGTTGATGATATATACGTTGATAACTAAATAGGAAAGATGCGTATTGTCGACGTGAATTTTTTGAGTGGTTTTCCTCCCGTGATCGGAAGAACGCCGGGCCGATTTTCTACTTTCTCTCTTCCGTTCCCATCTGGTTCACAAATTGCAATGTATTATTAAAGTAATAAATATCTGAAGAAGCATCTGTATAAATGGTAGATATGCATGTACCTACAACAGGATGGAGATACTCCATTGTATTTAAAGGACACATGCTTAAACACGGTCCTTAGCGCAATCGAGTAAAAATCTACTCCCCTAAGAAATTTGGTTTTGGGGAAAATTCTTGGGCACTCGTAAATTTCCATCTGACAAAGGTCCTCTTCAAAATGCAGACATGCAAATAGCTTCCGTATCTCCTGACGTTTGCTTTCGGACGTCGGCTAATCCATTTGCAGCTCTTATCATCGGTCCCCTAAACAAGCGCTGCCTTCCCTTATCTACCCGACAGGCCCTTCGATTCATCTGCTTTTATTCTCCCTTTACATTGCCCTTTAATTACTTCTCTTTCCCAACTCAATTCAATTTAACCCACGGTTTCGCTCTCCACGGATTCTATGGTCTTCGTTATTCTCATTGCTGACATTTTTCTTGCTATTCCTCGTTGTATTATAACAGTAAGTGGAGTTGTTTCTCGATTATATTATCTCTAATGTAATAATTATATATCACATAATCCCTTATTTCATAGTTTGTATCCAGGGTTTTCACCAGTGTTTCAAAATACCAATTTATTTGGACATTTTCAACATAATTCATTTCAATATTGCCGGATGTATCTAAAGATGGTTTCGAATATTCCTCTTCTCGCAGGAAACCTTGTCTACAGCTTACGAGAATACTTCAAATCAAATAATCAACGAATCAAGAGTATTGGCTGGATAGAATAAAAAGTTCGAATTTTGGCAATAATATCATTCTGTAACTCTTCTTCCGTTTTACTTTTTACCGTACGATTTCAATACTCTATTCGCCATATACGAAGGGACATCGAATTTAAGGACGGTGTTTATTTATTCACTTCCCATCGCTCGCATTGAACAATAACATTTTTTAAATATTCTCATCATTTAAAATCACGACGCACTTCGTCTACAAAAGTGTATTATCTTCTACATCTACATATGAGCCCTGCAAACCGGCTTTCGGCGTGTGGCATGGGGTGCATGCATCATGATTTTACCTCCCTAATGGATTACTTCCGGGTACTGTTCGCGGAAAAAATGAATTCTTATTGCTACTCGTTCAGGTATCTAATTCTCTGATTTTTCTTGAAGTATCATAACGGCCTGTGTTATAGGGAAGACTTCTAAGAACGTACTTTTTCTGAATGTTTAGAGTAAATTAAGTCTTTCTTTAAATCTTCTATCTGCTAAGGATTTCTATCCTGCGTCCTGAAGCACCTGAGTAACGCCTACTGATTTGTCATGAAATTTTTTTACGAAACGCCTTTCGCTGTACCTTTTGTAATTCTCGACTGCAACATTTTTCTGCAGGATCCCATACACTACATATATACCCAAGGCTTAACTAACATAAAGTAACATCGCTCACGGACTTTTTCTTCGCACCTACTGATTATTCTCTTGATGAAACAGAATTATATGCTCCTGCTTAATATCTGCATTAAGAATTTTCTGAGGCGGAACGACATTTCAAGGGGTCGCTCGCGAAGTTGTTTTTCGTTGAATTCGTAGAAACTTTCCCGATTCTCGCCAATTCGTACGTTTGCTTTGTCTTTTCTTCCTCTTCTCTGGAAGAACGGCCGTGTGAGCCAAATTGTTATCGCAAAGCCTTAACGAAGAGATAACGGTCGCCATCCAAAGTTACGGTGTAAATTTGCTAATTCAAGTTGAATATTTGATAATGGCTATTCGGGAAGTCCTGCCAAAGCATATCGATTATATCGGTAAACGCTCCGTGATATGCGTATGATTTGAGAGTCAACGTAGTTTCGAGTGGGGCCATCTACAACGGAATCGATTGTGGGCAGCGAAATGCGCTTTCGAGAGAATATCGAATGAGAGACTATCCGTTTCTCAGGAAAGCCTTCTTCAGCTATCAGATGCACCCTTTCCAAAGGTTCCTTGGCAAGCAAAATCCAGCTGTGGGCGGGGACTCTTGAATTATGCAGCTACGAAGGGTCGTGTCATTCTGTTGCCATAGTGTGACTTTGAAAATTCCATAAGACAATATTTTATCTTCAGCAGCTCTTTGAATTCGGCCGCAGAACCGCCAGTTAAATAACATTAAACAAATGCATTATTCGATTAAGAATAAGATTCAGATCCATTCTAAAATGTGAAACTTGTTTATAGGTCTGGATATTTAAGGCACACTGACGGAAAGAAGAACTGATACAATTCCAAGTATGCTTTTACAGCAGTGGTTACATGTCTGGCAGTATTTTCTTACTGCAGGGCTGATGCACAACCTAATAGATACATGAAACGGGTGCAGTTTTGGATGGCCACGTGTGATTACAGCCGGTTGTGCGTTTGAATAGCAGAGAATTCAGAAAATATTTGATTCTCAGGGAATATCATAGATAGTCGCTATGTAACATGGATTATATGAAATACCCAATTATGTCAGATTTCCCATAATAATATAAGATTAGTGCTAGATGAGACTTTTAGACTCAATCTCGCCCGGATAAAGAGGTATTATTATTAATATTATTAGAATAGGTAAATAGTCTTGGAGTAACCCTCACGAATGACTTACATGTATTCTTAATATGCGACAGACAGTCACTTAAGAAACTCGAATTCGCCAGGGGATAAGTCGGTGGAAGTCCTACTTATGGTGTGTTTCCACTTGAGAACCAATACAGCCGAGTCGCTCTCGCTACGAATCACTTCTTAGTGGACAAACATCTGAGAGTACTCGCTGGAAGTAGCCGAAAGCCTGCGAGTTTGATGTTGATCGCTAGTCGACACGTGTTCTTGGTACTCTCGGAAAGTAGCTTTCAGCTTTCGAACAGTTCGAATTCTGACTCGCGATAGTTAACACGGCATAAAAGTTCACAAGCACTTACAAGTTTTGGTCAGCGGAAGATTGAACTAACATAAACATCATTAAAGTTTAGTAGGATGCGTATTGTCAAGATTGTCGAGATCGGATAGCGAGGAGAAGTATTTAAAAAAGAATTATTTTCTAATACATTTTCTCCTCTAATAAAGTTTCTAATCGAAGTGGAAAATCATTGGAAACATCATAATTTACTGATTTTTTCGGTAAATTTTCATATATTTACGTCTTTTTCTTCCGCAAATTTTATCCATTTTCGTGAATATTTTATCAATTTTAACGTTAAATTTAAGAACAACTGTGCTGTTTTTAGGCTTCATTAATTCTTTGCTGAATAATCTTTATAATCTATCCGGTAAAAAAATCATTCATCGACGGTGATGTTTCAAAGTGAATTCGTTGTACGATTTGCTGGTATGCGAGAAAAGTTCTGAAGACTGCCGTAAGAATCATCTCAATTTCTTATCATATTATAGCAGATAAGGTGGTGAATAGAATTCAGTTTTGAGAAGAAGCATTACGAGAGTGCATTGTAATTCCATGTACTTGCCAGATGAAAATAAAATCTCAGTTTAACCTAATCTCATGCACTGATATTGCTTTTCTCATATTAGTTATAAATTGCAGGTCCCACCGATTCTACAATAAGCTCAGCTTCACTGATGGTCAGGCTGCAAACAATTCTAAACCGCTGCGCATCTTTAATTTCTGTATTAACGCTTGGTCAGTTCTGGAAGCTAGCCCTCTTTCAATCCACGGCTTGACCCATATGCTTTTCTTTCTGTAATTCTTCCTCGTTTTAGAATAAGTAGAATGAAAGCCGCTGCGATCTTTCTTTAGCGAGACGACATCTTGACTGCTCTCAGGAATTCATGCAGTGGACAGGGATTGGAAAGATCTCGAGAGCGATCTCGGCGAGAAGCTCGTCGCGAGCTCTCGGGAGTATTTCTAACTAAAATCATATCTCAAGTGAATCACCACCTGAGAGTGACTTTCGAGAGTCACTCGTGAATACTCTGAAGTGGAAACGCACCTTTAGGCCTCAAGAGTTGCACTCGGGAGTTAGAATTGCAAAAAGCATGCGTTTCGTAAGAAATTGTTACGACACATCAGTAAACGTTACTCAGTCACAGAATGGGAATCCTGTTTAAAACATCCTGGAATAAAGGTTTATAACAGAAGATTCAAAAGGGCGTATGGCAGGGGGTGTACAAACCAAGCGTTCGAAATACCTCGTTAGCTTATTATAATCGCGTATCATTCGAGAAAAGAGTGAGCCCCTTAAACGACTTATCCTCGTATCTGTTTCTCTTATTTTACGCTCGTTGTCAATCGGCCGAAGTAGTAGAAGGGGCTACACATTTACGTTATCCGCAAATGTGCTTTCTCTGAATTTAGCAATCAATCGCAGCCTAGCTTCTAATTTCGTTTCTTTCAAGGATTCCCAATCTGCGTCTGGGAGTATTTTCGCCACGTTTACTTCTCAATCGTAGGACTTTCTCAACGAATCTTATCGCCTTGTGCTGCACTTTCTCGAGTTCACGTGTACACGTTTCATCCGCTGAATCTCATGCAGCATATTCCAGATGGGGCTTGACGCAGGTTCTGACTGACCGTACTCTCTTTTCCAATCCTAGAATACGATGAAAAAGTTGCAGAATGCGGAAAGGTTGCCGTTTTTTAAAACCACCATCTTGCGAAACAAATGAAAAAAGACACCCTTAAATGTGTCCAGAAACATCAGATTCCTCCATGACGAAGAAAAATGTGAATGATGAAAATGATTTTGCGTAATTGACAAATGGATTCTGCTAAATAGGTTTCATATTTAACAAATTATGTTTCAT
This sequence comes from Ladona fulva, assembly GCA_000376725.2. NCBI lineage: Eukaryota > Metazoa > Arthropoda > Insecta > Odonata > Libellulidae > Ladona > Ladona fulva. The sequence goes on along the minus strand of KZ309243.1, from coordinate 108,467 downwards.
AAGCTTAAAATATTTCTTACATTCACGATTGTATCATTCCAAGAACAGTATGGAACTTTGAAGTATATCCTCATTACAAAGGGATTTGACCTAATTAAACTTCTGGCTTATGAAAAATAGATTAAAATGCAATGCTAGCGAAAGAAAACTAATCAACTTTATTCTAAATAAACACAAATTCGATTATTAAATAAGAAACGCATACGTAACATCTGGTCATTAGTACCTAGGAATCATCTTCAATTGTGATTTAAAATGGGAAAGTCATATTGAAAACGGTACTTCTAAAGAGAACAGAACCCTTAACTATGTAATCAGAAAAGTTAGAAAGAGCGACGGAGTAGTTAAAAGGCATTCATGTTAGTCGTTTGTCGTATCATAGAGTACAGACATAGCGTTTGGGATTAAAAACGGCTTACAGACAAAGTGGAAGGAGGAGAGCAGGAAAGTTCGATTTGGGCAAATTCGGTAAGACGTAAAACAAAAAGGCTAGGGAATTTCTTCAAAGTATAACAGGAAAGCCTTCGATGAAAGAATTGAAAATTAGACTTAAGGATCCACCCAGGAGAAACGACCATAAACATAAGTATATAAACACTATAGAAACTATAACAAAAGTGTAATGATGCTCCCTTAAAATCAGTCGTAAATACTGTAGAAAAAGTTCAAACCTTCGTGAACTCTGTTTGCAACGTCACTGTGCTGTCGGAACATGAATCGTACGGCGCCAAAATAAATTAACTCCTTCGGAAGATGCAATTAATTTTGGAGTCTATACATCCGGGTCTCGTCGAAAGAAACAAACGCAACGTGTTTTATCATCGTGCAAGTAATTGAACTACCGTTTAGAGACAAAGGTTGATTTTGAAAGTGAAAATTGACGAATATATTGATGTTATTAGGTGTTCAAAAATTTAATGTTTCCGATTTTTCAGGGCAAAAATCGAAAGAATTTGTGAGCTAGCTGATTGGCTCTGCAGTCAGAGTTTTCTAAACTTAAAGAAGCTGCAGACCCACTACGGCTATTTCTTTACTTCTTCTTTTGTTTCCTGGACCCCTTTAATTTTGTGCTTTCAAACACGTTTAAGACTTTGCTTATAGTTAATATACTATCAGATAGATACCATTAACTATGAAAGGTTTGATAGATTTTTTAACAGCTAAAAATAAAAAAATAACGAAATGAGGTTGATTGGGCTTTATATTTATACTGAAACTCCCTCGGATTATTTCACGCAGCTAACGGACTGCTGCTATAGGTCGACAAAATAGAGTGACAAAGAGTATAAAAAGGAAACGAGATCTCTGCGGACGCTGATGTTATGAAAGCAGTGAAAAATTCCTGCTTAAGGAGAAAGTAAATGCATCTCTGATACATTTAAATGTTTGAATCTTGTAGAGGTTCACTTCCTGTTTGAGTAACTCTCACTTAGATACGTTATTTGTTGTGCTTGATTTGTCGTGACAATATTTCACGAAACGTATCGCCTTTCGATGCAATATTTCTAACAGGAAAACGGGTAAGGGCGACTTTGCGCAAGTTGGTGCGCACCCAGGAAAAATCTCAAGGAAGAATGGATATGAAAAACGTCTTACGGGACCGGGAATCGAACCCGAGTCTCCGCAAATTCACCCTTACCCGTTTTCCTGTGTTTCCAACCTGAAGGGGGTATCCTTTCCATCACCTTGTGTGGCCGGTGCTTCTATGAAGCCAAGACCGCGAACGATGCCACCATATGGACGAACTCGCAACGTCCTTGCCCACAAAGTCTCCCGAATGGCTTGGAGAAATGTTCTGCCGGGATAGCTCAACGGACAGAGCACCCGACCGGCAATTGGGAAGTATATTCTTCCTTGGGTAATATTTCTAATTCTTGAATACAGCACTTTTCTGCAGAATCCCAAACAAACGTTTATTCAGCCTAACCAACGAAACGTAACATTGCTCACTGATTTTTCTTTGCTCCTACCGGCTATTCTTTTACCGGACTTGAAAAACTCTGTGCATTTCTCAACCTGAAAACCAAACTCAAAATTAAACTATTTTGTTCTGAAGAAACTGAGAATTTTAATATGAAATGGGGTATCATCGAACTCAGTTTCTTTCAGACTCTAAACATTTCGTAATTAAAAACATTTATAAACGTAAAACAATAAAATGATGAAACATTTACCCTTACCACGAAAAATAGCTTTATCGAGGACTTTGATTTCGACGCGTCGCGTCATCGTATCACACGGTACAGAAACGTTTTTTCTGATTTAAATTCATATATTTCTGTACCGTGTACCTGACGATGACGCGACGCACGGCCTAAACCTAGTTCGCCAACATTGTTATTTTTGTGGCACGGGTAGTAAATGTGTTCTCATTTCATAGTTATGGAGACCTGCCACAAAGTGGTGCCAGAAGAAATTGATCGAATATTTGTAGATGTGGAGGATCATTACGGAGGAATTTTGTTGCTCTCGATGTTATTATACCGTTGCTAAACATTACTAATCATAACTAAATAACTTTTCGGCGTAGTTTCTATGCGTTTTGTGCATCCTTTCAAAATATTCAAGAAATATCTCCCGTTTTCGGTTTGTGGATATCAGTGGAGTGAGAGAGGAACTCCCCGCAACATTTCTTTTGCTATCTCCCAAAACAGCTTCCGTTCCCAGAAGAGAAGGACGGTAAATAAGAGAAGAAGGCGAAAAAATAAAGCTCCGGTGGCGGGGATAAAAAGAATGGAAAGAGGCAGAATGCAGAACGCGCTCAAAAAATAAATCGCGTCCTCTCGGGATACGCAGCAGGGATAACACTTCGCCTTAAAATGAAAAAGCCGAGTAAAGTTTAGCAATCGCGGAGAATTTCCTAGAATAAAATATTCAGTGACTCTTCCTCAAGATTTTCGATCTCCTTTTAACGTAGAAACTACCTCGGTTTTGGTATTCTAAAACATACCTTAAAAAAGGATATTCGCAAGTACCCGTTATAATTTTAACAAAGGTTACGTGTGAAAAGTTTGACGAAATTGTGAAACTCCATCCAAAGTTTCGGAAAACCAGGCCAACTCAATAACTAATATTTTCGCAGCCGGCCCTCTTCAAAATGAATCATAATAAACAATTTATCTTTCAAGGTGATGCACTTGTCGGTATCTAAATCTTCACTCATTCCTTGCTTTTACATTTATCCTCCCTATCTCCTTTCCTCAATATTATTATTGCATTTCTGTCTCAGGTGTGCAGCATAAACTGGAGGTGATACAACCTGACTTCGTAAGCCACCATCTAAAAACTCACAGAAAATGATTTCTCCATACCCAACCAAAGATGTAAACTTTGCTGGCACCTCCACCTTTCTTTTCCTTTCACTATAGAGAACTTTATGAAATTTTTCGCACATTGTGTACCCGAAGATGACCGTGTACGCGCAATCGGTCATAGTTATAGACTATGAAAGTTTTCGAAGAAAGGATTGCCTTTTCATGAGAGACTCCTTCGATGGCGGGACATTCAACTTGGCGTCTCGTGAACGCTTCGTTTATACGACTGCTATTTCTTGCGAGTTCCTTGTGCATTATTAAAGTCATTATATATCATTCTCCCGAGATACGCTAAGGAAGATCATTTTCAAACTTCTTCGTCAACTAATTGTCTCTCAGGATATTCTCCTGTACTTTGTCCTCTTTTAATGCACAGTAGGGTCAATGGAAAAATGCGGAAGGTAGAGATTGAGGGCTTATCGAAGTAATACAGCGACAGCGAAATACATCGGTGGGTCAAATATTGACAAAAGGAAGAATTAATTGTAGATTGCAAAAAAACTAAAAAAAAACAAAACAAAAACACAGGAAAACAAAGGCAATACATGTTTGATAATACTAAGGGTGGGATAGGTTACCAGGAATCAAAAGAAATGGCCCCGAACAGGAAATATTAAGGCACATTAACCAATAGAAATGATGATTCAACCCTGGAAAACTCTTGTCAGGAAATGTACTGTTCGATCATGGAGATTAAGAAGTGGACAGTATAAAACTTTAATGGAAGCAAGTACTCAATTCACATAATATGGTTCTTGTGCATTACACAAATACAGCTCAAAGTATGCTAAGTGCAATGAACGAGATAACATTTCCCATGAATATGTCGGCTCATACTGCCGTTATCCACTTCACGCGATACCTCGGCTAACGAGTGACCTGGCTAACAAATTTTTCGACTAAAGAAGATTTTTTCGCTATTTTTTCCAACTCGTCTGACGAATATTTCAGTGAATAAGCGCGCTAACATAAAGCAGCAAACATGAATCAGGACATTCCAGCGTCTCATCTTTCCCGTCTGTATGTACAACAAACTGGCCACATCACAAACGAACCCAAACGGGTTATGTTCAGCAAAGCGAGAAGTGAGAAGCGAGAACACTTGATAAAATTGTTTCGGCTAACGAAGATTTCTGCTAACCAATGTGATTCCGGAAAAAAATATTTTCAATCGTTTAGTCTATGAATCATTCTACTCTCTGGCGCATGTTCAGGTGACTTGGTTCTGATGCTTCGATAGAGGGAGCAAATATGCCAGAGGTCAACACGTAGCGCTCCTTTATCGTATTCTTCTGGAGGGATGTTCTTAACTATTCAGATAAAATTCCTTTGTGATCAGCTTCAGGGCTTTATCCTGAAAAATATTTAGACCTTTCCTTAATCCTTATTCAGAAATATTAGAGTACACAAAACGGGGAGAATATATCACCTCGTAAGGCAGTGATTTGAATCTCAGGAAATGTATTTGAGAGATGGCGACAGCTTCCTCATAAAAATGATAAAACAGCAGTATTAATAAATGGACAGAAAGTGTGCTTACGAAAGACCTCGTAATGTGACTGCTGCCTAAATATTTTACATACTTTTCTGGGCTGTGAATGGAATTTCTTTAAATTTAGTAGTTTGTTATTTTACCGCATTTTAAAGTTAAAGCTGAATTCGTAAACTATCATTGATTTATGCTTTGCAATAATTACCTCCATTGCATTTCCATGAAATTCAGAAATTGTCGAAAGAGATATGTAATATATGATAATATTCTCTTCCGAAAGAATATACTAGAGTGGTGATTCCATTTACAGTGTCCTCTAAATCGCCGTTCCGTCCAGTTTATTTCTCGGCCATAATTATTTTGTCCATGAGTAATGATATTTCTTTTTTATGAGACCTTATGCTTCACAAGATAGGACTAAACCATGGCCAAGCGCTTCGTTTCCCTAATTATTTTGTATTTTAATTTGGAGAGAATGTAAATATAAAAAGTGCAACGCCGGTGGACCTCGAGAGAGGCCATAAGCCAAACTTGGGCAGCGGCGAAGTTTTTCTTTCAGTACATTCAATTTTAGATATGGAAATTAGATTTGTATCCTGCATGCCGCCAGTGGCGTATGCCAGGGGGTGAATGAACATCTAACCTAATCGACTCTATTATATTCACTGATGCTAATCGGAAAAAAAGAACATTTCCTCATTTAGTCCCGTTTCCCACCACTAGAGAAATTTCATAGAGAGCGAATAAATATTGTCACGCCGAGATTTCTCAGTAAAGGTGAGTATTTCCACAGCATTCATGTTTTATTGACGGTCTCATCGCATTACCTTTTTATTTAATTTGTACGAGATTTGTAGAACAGATGATCGTTAACAGTTTTCCGAAGTTCGGAATTCTCGATTTGCCGGAGAAAATGTAGACCAATAACGGCTAGAGAAGGGTGAAATCAATGAAAGGGAACGGAAACATGGTCAGTGTATCTATAAATAAATTGGTATAGTCGAATTCCTATGGATTATTGAATCATTTGATTTTAATAAAAATACATTAAATGTCTTAATAAAGGCAGTAGGTAATGGAGAATTTCTTTGTGAAAAATGCAAGAACGAAACCAAAATTAAACTGTAAATGTGTGCACATATCTTCGAGAGTATTTGGCCAAAGGATATCGGTGGACATATTGTCAGTCGTTTGATATTTCCTACGTCAAAAAAACATTCAGTTCTTTTCTGGTGCACCGTTTTATTGCTTTTTAATGGTAAATGTATAATTCTCGTCCTGCGTCTCAATTTCACTCTAATTAGAGATTAGGAACAAATCAATGGACGACTGAATTTAAGTCTAACATATGCATCCAATTTCAGACGAAATATCTCAAAATTCATTTCTTTATGAAGCGAGAAAAAACAATGCTGGAACTCTAGTATTTCACAACATTACTTGTATAAATTTACAGGCCGCCGTTGTGGAGTGATCGGTCTGTTAGTGCTCCAACCCCAAGGTCCCGGGTTCGAGTCCCGGCATTTCGGATTCTATGCTTAGGGAACTGTTTTTTGCGTTCGCAAATAGTAATAATTATTAGAATGAATGGATCCATGAATGTTCTTTTCTGATGCACCGTGTTATTGCTTTTTAATGGTAAATGTATAATTTAATAACTGTAGGATACTATTGTTAATTTCACAATACAATATGATACAATCTCTCTATATATGAGAGTATCATCAACGATTAATCTATTTTTGCTCTTTACATTATCCGTCAGGTCGTTAATGTAAATGAGAAATAAAATCTTTAAAAAAGTGCTGCGATAGAAGTGCAAGCGTTTCTCAAATATTCTCGGACGCAGTTTTGGAATCCTTAAAAGAAAGGTGATTAGGCTGCGATTCCTTGAAAAATTCAGAGAAGGTACACTTGCAGTAATCGGTATTATGCGACCTCCCTCTGCTACTTGGTTCGATCTAATAATAAGCGTAAAATAAGAGAAACAGATGCGAGGACATGTCGTTTTAGGTACTCATTCTTTCCGCGAACGATACGCGATAACAATAAGCAAGAGTAACTCGAACGCTTGGCGTTTACATCCCCTGCCACACACAGAAAGGCGGTTTGCAAGTACTTATTTAGGTGTAGATGAAGAAAGAATGGGATCAAAAATATCGATTAAATCATTGTCTTTACTATCGTGTTACGTAAGGTAATGTCCTTTCCTAGGGTTCATCATATCCTCGATAAATTTGCTTTGATATAGCAAGATTTTGTAGAAAAATACCAGATTTGACAATTGAAGCGAACTCTGTATATCCATAGAAATGATTCATTAACCAGTTTTTCGTCTACAGTCAGTTATAAACGATCATGAAAGCTAATATTTCTGTGGAAATACAAAGGTTCATTGAATTGTTAGTGTGCTTTTGTCATAATGGAAAAGAGAACAATGTCTCGTTGGGGTTATAACGAAGCTGTGAAATTTTGTCTTGAGATCTTCGGCACTGCTGACCAATTCCGAAAGTAGAAGATCGATCGATGGCGCAAGGCGTGTTTGCAGCTGCATTGCTATGTCACATCTACTGACAATCCGACTTTAGAACTGCGAATTCTCACACTGAATCATCACTTGTCAGTGGCCGAAATCGAATGATGGGATAAACATTTTCCGAAGCCTGGAAGGAGGAGAGAACAGATTCGATATTTTTGACAAACTCCAAAGTAGCCGTACAAATTGAATTCTTAAGTCGCAAAATTGCCCTTCAATATTGTTTTGACAGATAAAATGAAGATCTTTGTAAACAGATACTTAAATATATATCGTTTATGCGCTTTGCTCGTTCTACGGTACTCATAGCGTCACACACTGCATTGAAATGTCCTTTTGTGTGCTTAAAGCAGAAGCAAAATAAGGACAACCTATACAGTGTTCTATCTAATCTGATGCTATAAGATTTTCCGCATTTTATGTAGATGCGATGAAATAATAATAAAATAAAAAGTGCTACGGTATAAAACCAAGAGTTACGCAAATTCTCTCAGACGAAGGTTGGGAATCATTGAAAAAAAGGATAAGAAGCTAGGCTGCGATTGATTGATACATTCAGTGAAATGCATTCGCGGGAGACGTAATCGGTATTATGCAACTCCCTTCTGCTACTTCGGCGAGTCCGACAATGAGCGTAAAATAAGAGAAATAGATGCGAGAACGGTTCCGCGAACGATAACAATACGTTAAAGAAGTAGCTCGAACTCAAGGTGTTTACACCCCGTGCCATACGCTGAAAGGCAGCTTGCAGGGTATTGTGTAGATGTGGACGTGAATGAAGATCATTGGCAAAACAGAAGGGCGGATACTAAATCTGTCCCCTCCGTCCCGTTCCGCTATAAAAAACTATTCCCGCTTCTCCTCTGCAGAATCACTGCCAATAAAAATATTTTGCGTACAATCTTCTGATATGGAGCGTTTCACCTCTCGCATTTATTCAATGTATTCCACTTTTTAGATATATTTTTCTATCGACTTTTAGGTCAGTTCTCAACGAATGCCACTTCAATGCTTTCAATTTAACCACAATTTGATGACGTAATTAAGCATTAATCTTCTTTGTTGTTTATCTGAATTATTGATTGTAAAATTATGCCATGAATGACGCCAAAAAAGGGGAATTGTAGCTCGTTCGATTACGCTACCCAGCTGGATGCCCGACGTCGCTTTAACTAGGATCCAGGACTATTTGTTGTTCTCTGTCAAAGATAGTCTTTTATCCCGTTTAATACTTATCCATTAAAACCCGCAACTTTTTATTTGTATAGCTACTAAACTTACGAAGGACCTTATCTAATACCTTAGGAAAATCTAAAAATGTCGCGTCGACTTGCCTTTTATTTTCGGTAGAATTCAAGACATCGTGAACAAAAAAAGCCATCGAAGAATCGAATCTACATCTACATCAATACCCTACAAGTCGCCTTTCGGCGTTTTGCAGGGGGTGTAAACACCGGATGTTCGAGCTATTCCTTTATCTCGTTATTAACGCGTATCGTTCGCGGAAAGAATGAGTACTTAAAACGAATAGTCCTAGGATCTATTTCCCTTATTTTACGCTCATTATTGTATCGGCCAAAATATCAGGGGGGTCGCATAATATTCATTATGTCTTCCGCAAACACACTGTATCGAAATTTATAAAGTAATCGCAGCCTAGCTTCCAATCTCCTTTCTGTCAAGGATTCCCAACCGGCGTCCGAGAGCATTTTTGTAACCGTAGCTTTTTTATAGTATCATTTTTTTTAGAAAACGTATTGCCTTGCGCTGCACTTTCTCGAGTTCGCGGGTGTACGTTTCATCCTCCAAATCCCATATACTTGCCGCATATTCAAGATGGGGTCTGACCAAGGTGAAATAGCATCGTTCTCTAACCTTTTCATCGCATCTACCTACAATGCGCTTTATGAAGCCGAGCTTTTTGGTTGCTTTACCGCAGATTTTTCGGATATGAATGCTCCAGTTTAAGAGAAAATCTTTTACCCAGTCAATGACTTCCATATTAATGCCCGCTAATTTTAATTTGTAAATGTATTTACAGTGAGGAACTCTGGAACAGATCGAGAGGAAAGAGGCTCCGGGACCCGAAGGTATTCCCTCCCTTGTTATACACACGTTTGTTAATGAGCTTGCACCCCTTCTTCTCGTCATTGGATGAGGGTACTGTCCCAATGATGTGCAAAATAGCAAACGTCCCTCCAGTTCCTAAGAAAGGGCGTTCCCTAAAACCAGATGACTATGGGCCAGTTTCACTTACTTCGATATTTTGTAAAACTATGGAGCACATTATAACGAGCTCTTTAATGTTTTTTCTTACTGAAGAGGGAGCAATTAGTCCGAGCCAGCACGGGTTCCGCAGGGGAAGGTCATGTGAGACCTACTTAGCCCTTTTCGTGAACGACATAGCTAAGGCAGCCGATGAGGGTGGTAGAATAGACGCAGTATTTCTAGATTTCAGGAAGGATATTGTGCCAGAAATTGACAATAGTATCCTACAGAACGTTCTAACTGTAATATCAAGTTGGTGCGAAGATTAGCAACTTCATTTACTTGCGAAGAATTTGTTGCCGTGTCTTTCACGCGTTCCACTAACGTCATTAGCAAACAATACCAAATTTCAAGATATCCTTTAGAGTTAGTGCGTCACCATAAATACCTAGGAGTTTCACTCAGCAGTTGTTTATCGTTCAAGGGACATGTTCGAAATTGTATAGGAAAAGCGAATAGCCTGCAAAGATTAATAAGTAGAACCCTGAGAAGATGTCCATCAAATGTCAAAGAAATTGCATTCTTTTACCTCATCTGACCACGTCTTGAATACTGCTGCGCAATCCGGAATCCACATAAAGTAAGTATATCAAAGTACTATTCCCATATTAAAGATGGTTCAAGGTAGAGCAGCCCGCTTCGTTGGTGGAGATTTCAGGTTCGACAGTAGCGTTACGGCCATGATAAAATCACTCGGGTGGAACTCACTGCAGGAGTGATGGTCTGATTTCCGACGAAAGTTAAAAAAAAAATCATCGGTCAAGAATTTTTAGGTGAAGTAAAGGATATTGTAATTCCCGTGAACAGGGAGTGCGATACTCCAGTGGTGATGACCAAGCGTTACAAGGAAATAATCGCTAAAACGGATAGTTACTTCTGTTCGTTTTTCCGAATAGCATCAGAGAATATAATAGGGTAGATTAGGTTAGATGTTCATTCACCTCCTGACATACACCACCGGCGACTTTCGGGGTACAAATCTAAATCGTTTCGTATTACGCTGCTCTTTCTCGAGTTCGCGGGTACACGTTTCATTCGCTGGATCCCATATACTCGCCGCATATTCCAGATGAACTCCAATGAGAGTGAAACGAAAGGTCCAATCTAAAATAGCGGACTATGTGTGATATACGCCAAGATTATAAAAATCTCCAAACGATACGATGTTACTTTTTGGCATTTGGTAAAAGTACCTTTGTATGGACGGTTTCAAAGATAACATTGGCCGCAGACGATACCGCAGAGTCGGACGAAACTTCTTTACCATTGCCTACCAAGTTTGCAAAACAGAATGGGAGGATATCATGGCTAGACAGCTTAATTATTTGTATTATCTGCCCAGAAAATCGAAGTCCTGGTCCTGTCGGATATTTTTCCTCGGAATTTCTCATATTGATAGTGAACGAAGCATTGAAATCGGAGCTGCAAACCGAATCCCTGAATTGCTCCGCAAGAGTTCGACTACATGTCGGAGCGAACCAAGTGTCTCTCGAGTAGAAGTGCACTTTCAAACCGCATCTTAATCGCCGAGAAACCTTTGGTCGAAAGTATCATGCACCTTGTGAGTCACGAAAGGGAGGAAGAGAAGATTAAGAGCAGACAGAGAAGGGGCACTTGGAAGGCATCGGAAGAAAGAACGTCAGGGAAGAGCGAACAACCTTACTCAGGTTGAAGAACGTAAAATTCAGAACTCGAAGTGAATCCGCATAATGTTCCGAAGGTTATAAAAAGTATGATAATGAGAAAGAATGAGTGACAAATCTGCATGCGGGGAAATAATTTCCAACCCCTGAAATGTGCGAGATATTTCCAGTTCATGTCTCTGCGCAACTTTTCAAAAATTTGAATGAAAGATTGGTTGAAATGGGTATCTGGAAATTTAATCGTATGCTGCATATGTAAATTCGTTTCCGTGCAACTTCCTTCGCCATAGAGTAAACACAGGATTTAACCGTTATTTTAAATATCAAAGACGGAATCCGGTATTCCAAAGATTGAATCCGATCCCGAACCCTACGATGGTAGGGTCGATGGACAATTTTCTTCGATAGGAAATTTCAAATATTTTCCTTGTCCTCCAAAAATCTGGGGAAGAAAATGTTCATTGCGTAATTATTGCATAATGTAATTTCATAAATCAAACCAAAGTCAAATTCTATACTAAAGAGCTTTAAAAGGAAGTAGTCACCAAAACATTTTTTGTTTTGGTGAGTAGAACAAAACGTTTTTTGTTGTCATTCTTTCCGCATAGCATCAGAGAAGCTAATATGTTAGATTAGCTAAGGTGTTAATTCACCCCCTGACAAAGAGACCTTATAGATCAGTATCCACAAAGAAGGAGATAATTTTTTTATGTTATCATTAATCTCTCTGACCTTATTTGATTTGATTTATGCATCTTTTACAAAGCGAGTCAGCAATTATGAGTCAATTTTAAGAGAATCCCATTTTAATCTTTTTCTTTTAAACGTAACGGTAAATGAAAACTTTTGGAAGGTAAATTTTATAGAAAAATATAGAATGCTAGAGTAATTGTTTGAACTAATGAATAGTCTCCCAATAGTCGGTTGATTGCTCTATCCAGCCAGAGCATTTAGACATGCCGTTCGGGAGGCTATGTGGGCAAAGGGGTTGCTTTTGTTGTAGCATTTTCCATGTTCATGAGCCAATTTATCTTTTCGTTCTAAACGAAAACTTATGCAGTCATTGAATATTCATACCGAAGGGCGATCCCCCATTTTTCCTTCATTTACATTTATTATTTTATTTGATTTCGATATCCAATAAGGAAGCGAAAATCTTTTAACATATAATTTCAATGTCTATCGCTTCAGCTATTATTAATAATTGGACGCGACTAATGTTTCACTTGTTTCAAGATATTCGGTAGATAAAAATTTATATTCATAAGCTGTGAAATGCGTCGGTGTAACCGCGGTGGATAGAAGAGAAAATCACAGTCCCTTTAACAGAAGTTCTAAAATCCGCCCGCATTAGCATCGCAATCAACGGCTGCGAATGTTCTCTTCTTGCAAGTTAAATCGCCTCCTCTTCTTTTTCCACCGGAGAATAATTGCCGTACCCGGGTCACTGTCGAACTTGCGGAGCAGAGGGCCTCTTTTATTGGGGCCCCGGAAGCAACGCCCTTAAGTGCACCCGAGGGACGACTCGAAGAAAGTTCGCGGAACAAAAAAAAATGCCTGTTACGCTGCGAACACATTCCATGCTGATGTTTGCCTCTTCCTCCCGTTTTATTATTAGGATATATATGCGTTCTCTTGATGTCTTTCACTTTATTAAAGGACGGTCGCATGAGTTATATTATTATTTCATGAGGGAATAAGAATGTTTTTAATGTTCTTTTCCTCTCGGTGTATTTGCGGTTGAGTTGGGAAGAAATTAAAGACTCCCGTGATCTCTGTCGTTCGATATAGTAAATAAATTCGTGGCAGAACGTTGCGAAGTAGCCAAGCGGCATTTATATTGAATAGCAGCGGCAATATTGATATTCAATATCAGTCAAAATGATGGCTTTTAGCACTTCTCACTTCTTTATCTCATAATTCCCAACTTAAAAATTTATCAACACCTGTATCTCGTAGTTGAACCAATGCGTAGTACTATGCATATTGTACCTACAAACTCTGTAGTTCCATTGATCCAATACTGTTACACGAGACATTTGTGTTCCATTTTCCTCTCCTTTTCACTTAAGTTTTCCATCAACTTTCTCTTCTATGGCCTTCGATGTCTTTCAATAGTTATCATTATCTTTATCATTGGCATTGGAATTTTATTGTAGATATAGTTCTACATTGAAATAGTGATTAAATGAACACATAAAATACATTTATTAATACATTTAAATTGTGATGATTTTGCTTCAACAGCTGCTACGTACAGAAAGCAATATATCCATTAATCCATCATCATTCATCCATTCACGGATCCATTCATTCTAATAATTATTGCTATTTGCGAACGCAAAAAACAGTTCCCTAAGCATAGAATCCGAAATGCCGGGACTCGAACCCGGGACCTTGGGGTTGGAGCACTAACAGACCGATCACTCCACAACGGCGGCCTGTAAATTTATACAAGTAATGTTGTGAAATACTAGAGTTCCAGCATTGTTTTTTCTCGCTTCATAAAGAAATGAAGTTTGAGATATTTCGTCTGAAATTGGATGCATATGTTAGACTTAAATTCAGTCGTCCATTGATTTGTTCCTAATCTCTAATTAGAGTGAAATTGAGACGCAGGACGAAAATTATACATTTACCATTAAAAAGCAATAAAACGGTGCACCAGAAAAGAACTGAATGTTTTTTTGACGTAGGAAATATCAAACGACTAACAATATGTCCACCGATATCCTTTGGCCAAATACTCTCGAAGATATATGCACACATTTACAGTTTAATTTTGGTTTCGTTCTTGCATTTTTCACAAAGAAATTCTCCATTACCTACTGCCTTTATTAAGACATTTAATGTATTTTTATTAAAATCAAATGATTCAATAATCCATAGGAATTCGACTATACCAATTTATTTATAGATACACTGACCATGTTTCCGTTCCCTTTCATTGATTTCACCCTTCTCTAGCCGTTATTGGTCTACATTTTCTCCGGCAAATCGAGAATTCCGAACTTCGGAAAACTGTTAACGATCATCTGTTCTACAAATCTCGTACAAATTAAATAAAAAGGTAATGCGATGAGACCGTCAATAAAACATGAATGCTGTGGAAATACTCACCTTTACTGAGAAATCTCGGCGTGACAATATTTATTCGCTCTCTATGAAATTTCTCTAGTGGTGGGAAACGGGACTAAATGAGGAAATGTGTCAGTAATCTTTTCGGGAAATAAATTCAGTCATTCGAAGGGAGAGACAATAAAAAGAGACGGGATTATCGTAGCACACGGTTTTCGGTCCATTTTGGCTCTGTACCAATTTGGCTGAAAATTGCGCATTATTCAACGAAGAAGTAAAAGAAAGATATCTGTTGCTCCATTTGGAGTAAAAAGAGTGAATTCTGTAATTACTTTCGAGTGCCGCGCATTGAATGGGACGTGTGAAGAATACGCACTCTTCTTGTTTCCTTTGAGAAAGCAGTTAATCAGGAGAGATGGGAAGTCATAAATGACCACCTGTTTCCACTGTTTCCTTATTACGTCATCAGTATTTTCATTGCTACTGATTTTTGACAGTACAGTGCAGTGTATTTCTCCGATAACAAGCACGAAAAATACAAAGATATCCAAATCTCGCATCAAAACTTTTAATTCATTAAAAGTAGTCCGTTTAATAAGTAACGCTTCTGCTTTGTACATATTCGGAGACATCATTTCTAATATCCCCTTTTCCTTAAATCCCTTAATATGACGAAAGTGAAAAATAAGTGACGAAAGGTAAAAATGGACGCTGACTGTGCATGGCTTTGTAAAATTCGTTGTAATTAAATTAATTAATTTTCATATAACCATCTTTGGGTTGGCATTTTAATTTCAAATAATCCAATCTCAGAAAATTCTCCAACATGTCGCGGTATCGATTGGAATTTACGATAGTTGTGACTTCATCCTCTCCAAAAAAGTATGGCCCAATGATGACGACACAAAAACACCAAACAGTCACTTTTTGGCTGCGATAAGTTGGTGTATGGAGTTCTCGAAGGTTTTCAGCAGTCCAGTAGCGAAAAGTTAGTTTGTTCACTGTGCCAGAAAGGTAGAAATGGGCTTCATCGCTACTCCACAGAATGCCAGTAGAATGCACAGCAGCGAGGACCCCGTTACAGCAATCCATACGTCTTCTCGTCTGCTGGAGACAAAACCAATCATAATCTTGTAAATGAAGGTCAGTAACCAAGTTCGCCTCACAGTTCTTTCCGAAATCTGAAGAACTTTAAAAAATTTCGTTTCCGTTCCGAATGCGCTGAAGACATTGCACTCACTGCCGCGATGTATTCTCGCATTTTTGGGATATTAGGATTGCTTTCGTGCGGATCCTTCTGTGCTTGCTCCTGCAAAATCGTTTTCCTGTTTGGAACACTTTGATTAGCACGTAAACCGAACTGCGTCGCAGTTACATAGTCGCCGTTATTTAAAACTGCGTCCACTAAAAAGCCTCGATGCTCACCTAACTACAGTATGGTGACAGCTGAAAACTTTACTGTGTACCCTACGGAACTCAATGGATCGCACATGTTTACCTGCTTTGCGGACCCGATGGTGGTTTTTCGGAATGTGGGAGTTATTTATGATGCACCCTGCATTATCAACTTTAAAAACAAAGCACCGAAAATACACATATGTCTATGTTTTTACCCTGCAAGCTGCCTTTCGGCGTGTGGCAGGTGGTGCATGCACCATGACTCTATTTCCCTAATCTATTATTTTTGCGTATCGTTCGCGGAAAGAATGAGTTCTTGAATCTATTGGTCCTGGCATCTATTTCTCTGATCATTCTCGCATTATAGGAACGGCCTATGTAGCATGGTGAACGCATTATATCCGCTACATCATCTCTAAACGTGCTTTCTCTGAATTAATCCAGTAAACTGATCCTTTGTTGGACTCTTCTAACTTACAATGATTCCCATTTTGCTTCCTGTAGCATCTGAGTGACGCTCACTGATTTATCGTAGCAATTCTTTACAAAACGTATTGCCGTTCGCTGCACCTTTTCTAATTCTTTAATACAACACTTATCGGCCCATACACTACAAGCATGTTCAAGACGAGGTCTGACTAACGCAAGATAACATCGCTCGCGAACTTTTTCGTCGCTCCGACCGACTATTCTCTTTACGAAGCCGAATTTTTTNGTAAATATTTATTAGTGAAGGCGGATGAAGACTTTATAGAAGAGGTCTATGAGTATTGTACGAGGGTCGGTCAGAAAGTGAAGCTCAATATTTTTTCACTATTTTGTATTATTTTTACATTTACATAAATACCACGCAAACCGCCGTATGGCGTATGGCAGGGGGTGTTAATACACCAAAGTCCCTAATTATTCATCCTATTTACGCGTCTAATACTATCTAAAATATTTTGTAATATGTTTGTAAAATTACGTATTTTACAAACATGAAATATATACATGTGATATAATGTTTAATCTACTCAATCCTTCCACATTATCTCCTTTAACATCTATTGCCTTCTTCCAGCGATTCACTATGGCTTGTAAGCCCAGTCGGTACCAGTCCTCGCTTTGGTTATGAACCCAGGTCCTTAAGATAAACCTGGGATATACAGACTTGACTGAAATGACTGTAACATATCTTACTTTGGTCAAAAAGGGAGGTGCATCTCCAAACGGGCAGCTGAGCACAGGAATGCATTTTTAAATAAATCGGGAAGTTCACATTTTGCTGACCATTTACTCGAAATGAGTAACTCTTCCTCTCCCATCATTCTACACCGTGCAGTGAAAGGAACGAAACTTAATTTACTTGAAGAACTACATATTCATCTCCACAAATTCCATTCTTTTCAGCTTGTAAATGAGTTCCTCTTTTCTAACAACCGTTCACCACTCCTAACTGCCCTTCAACCACATTTATCCTCCCTTTTTCAATACATTGATGTTTTTCATTACTTTGTTTCTCCCCTCCCTTCCCGTTCCTATGTACTTTACAGCGTCTTTCTCCTTTTCCTGTCAGTTCTGACGATTGCCTATACTAACGCCGAAACTGGTCTAATTTAATATAAAAAATAATTTTTGATTATTAGTTGTTTTGAATGAAATCTATTTATTAATATTTTAGTGGAACTGAACTTACGTTGGCTAAAATTACATTATACAATGCCTGATTTAAATTGGAGTATCTTTCGCTATATTTCACATTCCAGATAATATAGCACTTATTACACTCAATAACCTTGCTCGGGAAAATATACACAATCTATATTATAAAATAAGCATTAATCACGGGTTTCTACGCATAAAACCTTTCCGATTCGATTCTTATACTACGTGATTCCATCGATTGGAAATAAGGAGGTCAAAGCGTCCACAATAAATCGCTGGAACATTTTTTGGAATAAATTAAAATTCGAGGTCCTGCATACATATGTTGGAACAAGTGGTAAATGCCGGTTAGATGGAATTTCATAAGCGTGGCGATAAGAAAAGAAATTTGATGTTTTTCTGATGGATAAATTTCATCAAATCGCGTTGTATTTGCTGGATCAACATTTATTCTGCTGTGTGGTATTTCAATGAAAGCGCAGCGAACAAGCGCGTAAAGCGAGGAAGCGCGTAAAATGGCATTGCAAAGCGTGTCTAATCAAATGGGGAAATTGCATACTCATCCGTAAATGCGTATAACAGAGTCCCAAATCTGAAATGATTCACGGAGCTTTACTCAGACAATGGCGTCGCCACGGAATTCGCGCGTACGTGATTCAAATTTCAATCCCGTCGTTCGATGGCACACATTTGAAATATTAGAAGAATGATAAAGCGCAATTGGTGCCAAATTTCCGCGCGTAGTTCCACATTGAGGCAAATGCCGCTCACGCACGGCCATTCTATCCATTTGCTGTAAATTATATTTGATGCTTAAAGTCCTTTCTGAATTGCAATTCTAACCATTAACCATTCGCATTAGATGTGCATTGTGATCGACGTCAAAGATCGACTTAATCTATCAGTTTTTGCATTTGAAACGGTGTGACCTAAATAAGGTCTCAATCGTTAGTATTTTTCTCAAAATATACTCAGTCAGTTTGTCACACTAATCTTGGACATACGATTCTCCAGTCCATGCTTTGTTCGGTTACAGGGGAACCGTAGCAAAGTATCACTACATAAAACAAATCTTGGGCCTAGAGGATCCCGGGAGTAAGCTAACGTGTTAGCCAGTATAATAAGTGCAAACTGCAATAAGTGAGCATACTAAGCAACCCGCCGATACTTTGATTGCTTTTATGAGCGTTTCAAATCCAAATTGAAATAATAGCAAGGGGTGCAACATACCCTTACGCGATTCTAGATTTCTTGCGAAACTACTGAAGCCAAAGTCAGTGGCTTCTAGTGTCATCTGAAGAAGCGATTGACATTGACAAGTCTCTTCAATGGTTACTGAAAGGTGATGATAATACGATTGCCTAACCTTGGCGTGCTAAACTTACTGAGGACTTCGGAAAATAGATGAGTGAATGAAACTAATCCATCTCATCCACATCACTACCTATAAATACTCAACACAGAGCCGCGCCGTCCTCTGGGTGCACCGCACCCGGGCGGCGGCAACAGAAGCTTATACAACCATTATTATTATTATAACAATATTATTTGTTATTTTCTTTGTGATACGCAAGAGTTACCTAGAAAAGAATTAAGGATAACTCAAGACGAGAGAAGAATATTTGTGCTGTGGGTTTAATCTAAGTTTTTAATGTTAAAAAGAATTAACTTTCATATTTAGTTTTCATAACTATTATCTAATGATGACAAATTACTGTCAGCATACTGAATCTGCATGATTAACTGTTACTGATGCTTTGTTTAAGATGGGGTTAGAACAATGGGTTTTCAAAGTTTTACGAAATATTTTTGAGCAGTAAGTTAGAAAATGTATGGTTCTGGTATTTAACTCTTAGGGGCGGCAAATTATCTTGACGGCAGATTGGGTGTGCGCGCCTCAACTTTAATCATTGTTAGCAGAATATAACGTGGAGAAATGAAGCGGATTGATAGAGTTGTCCATTGAAAGAGAGGGAGCGACGTACGTTCAGATAAGAAGAGAGAGTCTTTTTAAGATGCCTTTTGATAGTGTAATATTATCGTAATAAACGAATAGGTATGAATATTCATATGAGCCAATCAACAACGAATTCATAGAGATCAAAGCTGTTTGGGACGATCAAAAGAAAAATCAGGTGAAAACAGCGGTCCGATAATTGGGTCATCAGAAGTTTGCGTGGATACTTGTTGATTTTGGAAGGAATTCTCGAATAATGAATTTTAAATTAAGGATAATGTCAAACGCTGAATCTATAGGTAAATTGGAAAGGCCGTGTACTACAATGCAATCGATGGTATGTAGAGTGGATTAAAAATTTCGTAGTTAATAATGGATAATATAGTGGTATGAGCATAATAGGTAATGCTAATTTTGATGAGAAAATAATGTAGCAAATCTCGTTTCATTGAATGCGAATGCGTTCCAGTTTCAAATTGAATTTAACGAGGTTTCAAATCGATTATTGGTATTAATGCGAATGTATAAAATATATGCGAAAATCTGAGAAATATTTAGCGAGGACGGAATTTATTAAAATGAGTGCATAACGAGGCTAAAAAAATAGAAAAGAAATCGAATATGAGAGCAGAAGTTGATCGAGTCCACAAATGCTGAATTATTAACGACAAAACGTTATGAAAACCACAAGGAGACTTAGTTAGTTGAGGAGATCGTGAGAATTCCAAAAAGATGGAAACTAATTTACCTCGAATTTTATTGGAGACGGTCATTCTCGTCTGACAAACGATTGATGAAAAATGTATTAAAAATATGTTTGAAGTTGTCAAGGATTACTTGGGAAACGATTCAGGCAGCTTATTGTCTCGTGTCCATCACCCCAAACTACAGCTCTGCAATTAATAATTCGGACTTATTTATTCAAGATTGAGTTAAAACAAAAACTTCTGCGATTAGAGAGAGACAGTTTAAAAAAAAAATAATTTAGCACTACGATCTGTCAAAATACTTTCAAATCTGTTCTTAACTGTCTGATTCAAATTTTTATCTAAACAATTCCTTTTTTAAGCAAATTATATTTCCTTCGTAAACTACTGATCTTAGAAAAAGTTGTTTAACTTGGCCAAGAGGAAATAAAATTTTTTTACCAAACTTTACATTTTTTAAATGCCTATTTTTCCATATCGTTGATCGACCTTTTGGTTTACAAAAAGCTTATTTACAATTTTAAAATTGCTTAGAAAACCGATTTTATTTATAGAATCGTAAAACTTTAAATATAAGGGAAAACTTCTAAACGCCTTTCTGAACCCACAAATAAAATTTCGGATAGAAGTTATAGATGGTGTAAGCTAGTCCTTATCCCCAGTTTATCTTATAAAAGTATCAACTTTAAGGATAATCTCAGAGCAACCATTCTCTAAAATTTTATCCTTTGAAGGCTGCTCTGCAATCAGAAAAAATAAACTCTCCAGGAACAGCAAGTCAGGGTTATCACATACAACTATTGCAATTCCGTGTAAACTGGTTTAACCGACAGAAGTTTGCTTACATGAGCGAAAATGCGACAGATTGGCTTCCGACTCTAACTTCGATATTCATCTGCTTAAAGAAAACCAATAATTAAATTTCTCACTCAAATTTTTATATTGAGACAATAAAGGGATTGGTAGAATCTTACTTGAATATTTGAAATTATCTGCCGCCGTTATTCCTCCAATATTTCTGTCCTAAATCGTCACATTTTCCCATCGAACTCACCGTTCTTATTTTACAACTTTTCCTACTCATAATTACATTTATTATTATTTATTCAGTTTCCCCCAATTCCTGTATGACTAATACGTAATTAATAACATATATTCAGCGCCTCGAGTAAAGTCAAAGCGGACTTTCTTTTATAACGATTAAATTAATTAATCACAAATCACATCAACTACTTTATATTAAGTACATTTTCATTACGTTCAGCTAATCAAATGCATCTATGTTTTCAAATAATAACTTGTTTAGCAAATTTCATTTACTAAACGTTCCTATGTTTGTTCCCTTGTTGAGGCGTTAACTTCAGGAAGAACAATCCTGTAGTTTTTCTTAAAATTTCGAATTGTTTTAATGCTCTTTTTAAGAGTAGACAAAATAGCTACACCTTGTTACAGGATGAATACTTTGTTTGTGAATATCACTTTGCATGAAGAGAATGATTAGGAAAATCGATCGTTAAATCCAGTTCTCAGTTATGACGTTCCAAATGATTCCATTTTTCTAAATCTTGGATTTCTGAAGTGTACTATAGCATTCTTCTTTTTCTATAGTTAACCCTATTCAAATATCCAAGAAAATTTCTATGAGGGACTGTTTCCCTTCTGTCTTTATGTCGACAGAAATCGTACTATAGGTCAAAGAATACTGCCAAGCAAGGTGCCCATCCTGCTAAATATATGAAAACGGAGAATATTTAAATATTTAGTACTGTCCTCGCTTGAATAAAACATAAATCTGTATTAATATATAATTCGATAGCTAAGGCGAAAAAACCATATTTCTGTGTAAAAGTAATAAAATAGAGGTGTTTCTGCTTGAAAATGTTTGCTAGCACGAGCAAAGTTCATTTGCTCTTGATATGGAACATTCCGATTAAATATGCAATGAAATGCAATAAAAATATTAAATATATCAATAATTCTTATAAAAACTAGCACTTAGAGATTAGCATGTCATGCACACGCAATTGTCGCCTCGGAGAGTACACATTTATATAATATAATGAATCTTTTAACGGAGCCTTGTCTGTACATTGAAGAAATTTTCAAAAGATGGTAGATTTGATAACTAGGAGTGACATAGATTCCTTATGTTTTTGTCTGTCGGTCTATGATAGCATCACGCAGGAACTATTCAGCCTATTTGATGAAATTCGACATAATCATAAAGTATGCCGTGAATTGAGACAGTACTTTCTTCGAGAAATGTTACATCTTCCTCTGTATAAATGAGCTAACATGTTTGGCAATAGGCATTAATTGGGGAGGAGAAGGAAGAGGATATAGGAAGTTCTATTTCTCCTACGACTCAGCAACGATGCCCAATTGTCAAGATTAGCACATTATCTAAGATTTTCTCCGCGCGAGTTTTGGGCTAATCTTCATATACCTTTTAGTTATCGATTCGACCCACGACGAGATCAAATACTTCCCATAATGAATATATGTAAATAGGCTTGTAGGCTTTATTTCTTTTGCGAAATAAAAATAGAAAGATTATTGTGGATAATAGACTTCGGGTCCAAATGAGGCAAACTCTCTTAAAATGTATGCAAGTTTTGTCAAAATTCGTCCCTCTTCCAGCAACATCTTCTGGACGAGAAAATCATCATCATCATCTTCCTATCAAGGATTAGGCATTCTGCCTGTTCCGACTTCACCAACGTAGCCTTGGTCGTCCTATACTTCTTTTCCCTGATGGCTTATATTCTAAAATCTTTCTGGGAATCCTTTCTAGAGGCATACGATTAACATGTTCTCTCCATCTTTCTTTATAATTTGTTGATACCTCTGTCACTGGCTGTACTCTCAATTCTACTCTAATTTCATCGTTTTTATGTGGTCCAGACGTGTACAGCCTTTTACAGATCTAAGAAATTTCATTTCTGATGTTTCAATCTGTCTATAGTCTTTTTTTCCAGGAGCCCAAGCTTCTGATCCATAATGCAATGTGGGGACAGCCGTTACTTTGTAAAATTTTATTTGTGTTTCTTTGGCAGTTTTTCCTTTCAGAGTTCTCCTGATGGTCCCACACATTCTTTGGTAGTTGGTTATCTTATTTAAAATATCTTAATCTTCTTCATAAGTGATACTGCATCCTAAATAACTAAAGTGCGAAACCTGTTCTATTATATTATTATCAATCATTATTTTAGTGCGTATTGGGAACTTCCCTAGAAAGGCCATTTTCTTGGTTTTTGGTACAGAAATTTTTAAGTTGTAATCTTTTGATAACAGATTTAGTTTGCAGACTGCCAATTGTAAGTTATCTTCACTTTCTTGAATTATGACTTGATCATCAGCAAACAGCATTGAACTTAAAAATTGATTTTCTCCTATTTGAATTCCTTTTGGAGTAACTTAAGTTAAATAATGTAGGTGACAGAGGACACCCTTGCCTAACACCTTGATTGGTTATGATTTCCTGTGTTGCGTTTTTGCCAAAACCAGTATCAATTACTATGTTTGTATTTAAATAGAAAGATTGAATAATTTTAATTAAATGAGTTGGATATCCCCGCTTTTCCATTATGGACCAAAGTTTGTCTCGATGAATGCTGTCAAATGCCTTTTGATAATCTATGAAAGCTATGTGTGTCTCCAGATTAAACTCTATTCCCTTTTTACAAGAAAATTCATCAGTGAATTCGAGTATGTCCATTTACTCGCACATTTCATAAAATACATTATATATTTCGTGTTATGTATTTGTTTACGACGAAGACAAACCAATTATATGCCGTAGACCAAGGTGAGGCTTCAGGAGGTATTAACTTGTGTATTACTTACAATTAGTTGGAACCCACAGCGACTTCAAGTTTAGTTCACCTTCAGATATTATAATTGGAGATTCCGTTTTGAAAAGACTCGTTTTCTGCTGGAGACCGTCGTAAATTCCCCCGTTAAAGCTTTCTTAATATTTCCCCGAACGAAATTTAGATCTGTACTCCCCGGGAGAGCAAAGCCGGTAGTCGCAAACGATTATCACTTAACGCTTTAAAACTTTCCCTACATTTTGAACAGATGTTGAAATCTTTAAAGAGTCTCGAAATAACCGGATAATAATCCGCCGCTCTAATCCCAGAGGGCGCGAGTAAATATTTTTCGGGGATTAGCTCGGGAAGAGGGGGCCGTGGGAAAAGATGCATATGTCGACGGCAGCGCCTCTTCAGTCGAGACGCACAAACACGCACCGCTTGGGGTAAAAGGGACGGAATTTATTTCTAGTGTCGACAATTTATCATGAGATTATGTAGGGGTCAAAGATGATTCACGAAGCCAGTGTCCAACGGTTTTATGGATACAGACACGGATGATCAGAGTTGGATGAATTCCAATGGCATTCACATCTACTCCATCTGGGTAACCGATATTCATACGCCTAATTCTGAAGAGGTGTCGAAATGTGAACTTCACGAAATCGATGTGCACCAAAAATAAGTACGTATGAGGCCTACCATATTCAGCATCCACGAGTGTGATCTAATTTATGCTTACCTGTAAGGAAAGCAGAAGAATTGTGCGAACCATCCTACGAAAAGATGCAACAGTGGAATGCAAATGGCATACGAAAATAACTTGTGTGTTACTTAGAATTTAAGGAAGCCATCCAAAAGAGGTGGCTTCTCTCTCAGGTTTGATTGCAGCTTCTGCAGAAATTTCGAATCCCATTAAATGCTAATTGAATCATTAATTTATGTCGGAGAACGTATTTATACCAAACCATTCCCATTTCTGGAAAGCAGTCTATAATATCAACTGCTCCCTCCCATGCTTCACCTTTCAGACTCATCTTTGCATCTACCAATATACGAGTATTCCACATTTTTCTTACTATTGTACGCATCTCTTTAAATTAATTCAAGCGCTCTTTCTTATTATTCTCCCATTTCCCTCGCCACAATTCGTATTCTCCCCTTCATTTTGTTTCTAGTCTTGCGTAGAAAAAATTATATTCAGGTTTTCTTGATTCATTAAGATAGACAGCGGGATGATGAGTACGCTCGTAATTTCAATTTGATAAACCGAGACCCTTTATTTCCTAAATAAACCTAAGGATTTTCTGTGGATAACGTCAATTAGACCTGTGCCGCGGTATTTATGTCCGGTAAACCGGAGAGCAGAAGTCCGAGTGCCTGAAGATGGCTGCTGTCATGTTTGTCATGACTGTTGTCATGTGTCACTGTCAAAAGCTGTGACAATTGACCTGAATGCCTAGAAGACCTAAAAAAGCTCTCTAGAGAATTTCCTTCCATTCATGATAACATTTAAATGCAACGTGTCGGAGTTTGACATAAGAGTGAGATGAGATTAAGGTAAATCGTAAACATGCAGTATGAGAGTTTAATTTCATCTTTACTCTACTCATATTATTTTTATATTTACTCGTATTTCTACTCACATTCTTATCAATAAGTTACCTCCTGAGGAAGCTCACCAAAGGGATTGCATTCGTATAAAACAAGAATTGAAGAGAAACTATCGAATTGACAAATTCATTCTCCTTTGTAACTGTTACAAAAAGATTCACACCTCAACTCTATCATTGACTAATTAGGCCACGCTTACTTCCGCGTTCGCCAGGAAACATTGCCGAATTCTTAGAAACATTAACTGCAGAACTCATCATCGGCATCGGCAGACGAATAAAATAGTACAAGATTCATGAATACTCCCCGATAACGAAAAATGGGATCTATTTTCACCGAACAAAGATATTTTCTAACCATCTGATTACTTGCTAACACTAATTTCTTCCACCGCCTTTAGTTTACTACTATACGTGAAGGAAGATACAAGTGAGGAGACAATTCGCTTAAAGAACTTAATCTTTCCGCGAACAATCTGCGATATTAATAATCAAAATAAAATACTTTTTTCTTCGAAAAAAGACAAAGATGAGCATCAGCGGGCAATTTAATAACTAAATAATACATTAAATTACTAACTAATATATCAGAGGAATGTGTTTGAACTTTATTCCCAATTTATCTCGAAATTCATATCTTTAATGTTGCCGCTATTACTCCGGAGTTTTTTTACGGACCGACGAAATTAATTAAATATTCGGAATTACTCGAACTGTGTGCGCATGAAATTGGCTGCACTTTGGAATGTTTGAAACTGATGATAATATTAGCGACATTCGAATCGCTTAAAAACAATGCAATTAATATCCCGCTTTAGTGTTGATTCGAATTTAACTGTAGCCGCGAGTCCTTTATTAAATAATGCGAGAGAAAAGTAATGATGTGTTGATTCTACCGCACGAATCAGGAACGAGGTATCAATTTACTCTTTTATTTAGTTTCCTCGAATATTGCACAACTCTGATTATTGAAACCATACATTCGCAACAACATTTCCGAGGGCTCGTAATACTAGGAATTAGGTTCCAGTTTCGCAAATGTCAACTTTTTAATTCTCTTGGAAAATTTAACGCCAATTTATTTAATAACTTAAAATAGAAACGATGAAAGTTAAATTTTTACCAAGTAGCTGATAGAAAACATTGGCGATTATACGGGTACTCATGAAATTTTTCATTAAATATTTCACTTTTAAACCACCTGAGCTTGATGATACATGTATGTTAAAAAGGTGTAATTTGTCCGAGCCAGGCACGCCAGCTGCTCGTTAACCATTTCGTCGTTTGATATATGCGTTTTCTCTTGATTTATCTCTTTTGTTATTGCCATCTAGTCTCACCTCTTTGTCGTTCTGCTTTTTCCACTCGTCCTTCAATATTACACACCAACAACACCGCGATCCCACTTCTTACCTGTAGGAGAAATTAGAATTAAATCAAAGCTCATTGTAAAGAAGAATGTTTCTGTAGTGCTAAATATTGGAAAAAGGTAATTTATGTTGTGCATTGGAGTGGCTGGGAAGATATCATTTAATAATAAGAAACAAAAAGCATATGCATATCATTATTATATACTTTATATTTATTTTACTACAACTTTTTTATAGTTTTTTGTATTGATATTATTTTTAAATAATTTTCTCCATTTTAACATTATGTATTCGGTATTTCCGCGGTTTTTTTTCATCCCCTTTTCCGTGGGTTTTGTCTTTTTCAACCTTGACTTCAGAAGATTTTCACCAAAACCCAAATCTTTCTGTGTTGTTGTTGAATTTTTTTTCTTTTAATTTTAAATATTAAATTTAATTATGTATTTTCAATCGAGGTTAGGTGGAAGAGAGGCCAACTTGCCCTACCCCTCCCATTTATAAAGAGTATACACTCATTCATTAGAATTACAAATATACCCTTAATTACTTGAATGTGGTGGTAAAATGCTTAATTGTGCAACTTCGACCTAACTTCTCCCTAAACTTGATTTTTCTACCGTTATTGTTTAATCGAAAAGCACCCTATTTTCAATTAAATTTATTTTAATATTTATGGCCCCTTAATCATCGTTGACGTTTCATTTTATAGTTGTTTTTTTAGCCCGGGGGGCAAAGGCCAGTATCAATGGCAAATGAATAAATTACAATACTAACAAATAATTACAATATAGAGCCTTTGTTGGGTGATATTGGGACTAGAGAGTCCCATCTTCCATTTAGCTTTGTCAGAATTTTGTGCAAATACGAATAGATAACTGTATAAGAATTTAAACTAGAATATTCACAGATTATTAACAAGTTCTGCTGAATTAGAAAATGAATTTTGAGGGAAAGAATAGTTTAGTAGAAAATTAAAACTTTGTTATTAAAGTTATTTCATCGCAGAAAAATGTTTGCAGTGCAGGAAAACATCCACAAAAAAGGAGGGAGTGAAAAACTTGAGAAAGATGAAAGAATTAAAGTAAGAAAGAATATGCTATTAACATCCGTTACATACTAGAATAGTATGTTATCTACATCTACATAAGTACCCTTCAAGCCGCCTTCCGGCGTGTGGCAGGGGGTGTAAACACCAATATTAGAATTACTTCTTTAATTCATTATTATCGCGTATCGTTCGCGGAAAAAAAAGAGTCCCTAAAACGACTTGCCCTCGCGTCTATTTCTCTTATTTTACGCTCACTGTCGGATCGGCCAAAGTAGCAGCGGGGTTGGATAATACCAATTACGTCTTCCGAGAATGTATTTCCTCTGAATTCATCTAACAATCGCAGCCTAGCTTCTAATCTCCTTTCTTTCAAGGATTCCAATTAATGGTGGATGACTTGAGATTTAAATCGGTCTCCAGATTGAATGCTATACTCTAGACTACACTGAGTTGCTCATGGAAACTCAATGAACAGACTTTAAAAGTATTTCTTAATAAAATTATCAATAAGCTTAACAAAAAAATCACCCTTTTCCCAATTTTCCATCAAATTCGATGAATCCGAAAACAGCCGACCGATTTCTCGAAGCAGAAGAAAAGAACGGAGAAATATCACATGGAAAGGCAAAGAATAGAGCAGCTTTAAAAGACGAACCACGACCGGATGAATCGGTCCTTAGACAAAAGGAGGCCAAATAACGCGAAAAAAACGAAAAGCAAGAGAGGAACTGCACCGGAGAAGTTGTAAAAATNGCTGGACCTTCCCCTCCCCTACCCTCCAACTGATGGCTCCCACATGTCTCCCAAGACCCTTCCTCTTCCACCCCCCCATTTTTTCCCTCTCCCTGATATGTGGTCCCTTATATTCCTATGTTCCACTTCTTCTTTTGCATTCCTAAGCCTGAAGATGAACTGAAAGTTCGAAACCATTGCTTGCTAACCAAAATATATTTGTGGAAAGTACAAGTTATTGTTATTATTTTATTTCCCTTATTTTACGCTCACTGTCGGATCAGCCAAAGTAGCAGGGGGGTCGCATAATACCAATTACGTCTTCCGAGAATGTATTTCCTCTGAATTTATCTAACAATCGCAGCCTAGCTTCTAATCTCCTTTCTTTCAAGGATTACCAACCTGCGTCTCAGAGCATTTGCGTTACGTTTGCTTCTCTATCGTAGCACTTTTTAACAAAACGTATTGCCTTACACTGCACTTTCTCGAGTTCGCGAGAGTTCGTTTCGTCCGCTGGGTCCTATATACTCGCCGCATATTCCAGATGGGGCCTAACTAACGTGAAATAGCATCGCTCTCTAACTTTTTCATCGCATCTACCTAAGATACGCTTTATAAAACCGAGCTTTTTAGTTGTTATGTTGCCTTCCGAAATTGTATTTATTACGTCCTAAGAAATTCTTCGTGGAGATCTAACTTCTCGATTGTAGAATTTAATTCTCTACCAAAATTCGACAAAATCATCACTATGCAAATCAAATGAAGAAAAGAATCCTAGTTTCAAATTCCTCCTTCACTTTTTGAAATTTCACAAGCCAAGGCCCCCTGTTGAGTTGAGTTTCACGAAAACACAAGGGTGCAAAATAATTCGACCTTGCTGCGTGCCAAAGGATGGAGTTTATACATGGAATTTTTGCCTTCGCGGCTGTGTTCCTATGGAAGTTGCTAGCTGGCTAAATATGGATTCTTTTGGAAAGTGATTCCTGTATTTTTACATAATTTTCAGTCCTTGCGTTCTTTTATCCAACTATATTTCCTGACAGCTCCCGCAACCATATGGATGCGAATGGGCTATCTTCATTAGTCATTTTGGAATCGAGAAATGAGTAGTACTGATTTACTCAGTCTTTGCTGTGACAGCAGAAGATGTACGATCAATGATCTCAATCGAATTGGCCACTCCTCCGCTATGAAATGCGTAATTCAATGAGTTCGTTCTGCATTCCACTTATACATTTCGCTTCAAAATGAGGAAAGCAAATGACCTCACTCCTCATTTTCCGTTGTCTTCTAAGAATTTCGTATGTGAGTTTAATCCAACCTTTTCGCTGACCACAGTTTTGTCCTTCACCGCATTGGCAGCGCCAAAATGTATTTGATACCACTTCGTAGTGAAAGAATTTCGGGTTAATTCATCAGGTAGATGTAATTGAAAAAGGTATCTAAGTGTAATTTACAAATCAATTACAGTAAAAATGAAACTTGGAAGCCGTTATAATTTTTCCAGCCTCATTGAAGGAGCCACATTAAATAAAGCTTCATTCTTATGACCTTTTGCAGAACTTAGTACGAGTCGGTTTCATTTAAGTAATATTTTCAATTTCCATCAATTCTTGTTTTTCGGGAGAAGGACGTTTTCATGTTAGTTTTATATATTAATCTTTTATATTATATATGGAGGCCTTCCTAATAAAAAAGAATAAGTGTTGAGTGCGTAACCCAATCCAACAGATATTATTTTCTTTTGATTAGAGTCTCTCCTCAAAAACTCCCCATTCCATCATTTGAATTGATTTATCCCAGCGAGAGTGGTGAATATCAGCTGCCCTTAGAGGTCCGTATGGAATCCAAAGTTTGAAAACATCTGTTGAATCGATACCTACACATGAAGTATTTCCTATTTTATGCTGGATTCTCCTCTCGCTCCTTCGCCATTTTAACCCCTCTAAACATTCCCATGAGTCTCCTGCCACGGCTTAGGCGCCTGTCGTTGCTTGATTTATGCGCCGCAGCGCTGCCCTCGGGCGTTGGCGGAACCAACCTCTTTTGCCGCCCCCACGCAATCCCCATAACAACACCGCCACGTATTTCAGCGCCGCCTATGAAGAAAAAACCGCCCTTATCAACCTGAAAGATGAGCGAGGATGTCTGTTTCGATATTTTTTGCTCGTTCTTTCTACTCCGCCGTTTTCCCGACGAATAAAAAAACGAGAGGGTGTGATTGAAGAACGGGTTCTTGGATATTTTTGGCCCAATGGAGATTAATGAGGGTCATTTGAAAGTATCATATTTTACAATCAAGATTCCTCCCTCAGTTACATATTTAGACGACGAAATTACGCTCTAGAATGAGAACACGTGAGTGAACGCCTCCGAGAGAACCAGTTAAGGATTCCATTTCCATACGCACATTTTCGCTATTTCTATGTCTATTTCTGTTTATTTCTTTTCTTGTTTCGAAAAGACTGGACGGTATGTTTCTTAAGGTAAATGGTGACTATTTGACAGGAGATATAAATGGCCGATGGAGAAAAGGATTTTAATGGAGCGAAAAGGCATAAATTTGTTTTTTTGTTATTTGATTGAGAAAATTTAATGAAATTGATATCTTAGCAATCTTAGCTAACAACGTTTCCCAATGTAAGCATTGCACCTTGAAATAATGAGTCAATTAGTATCAGCTTTTTTGCTGAATTCAATATTTACTGATATTTCAATAAAAACTATTAGAATCGACGTATTCTCGAGGTAATTAAAAATTCAAT
Source organism: Ladona fulva (assembly GCA_000376725.2). Taxonomy (NCBI): domain Eukaryota; kingdom Metazoa; phylum Arthropoda; class Insecta; order Odonata; family Libellulidae; genus Ladona; species Ladona fulva. Next base: position 77,087 of record KZ309243.1, on the reverse strand, counting down.
CGCAATCACTATGAATAAGAAGATATTTTAAGAAGAGCGTATCGTGCAGGTCAGTGCGATCAGGATGCGAGAAAGCGAGCAGTGTATACGGCTGTCTCGAACGGGCCTTCAAAATATAGGAACCGCGGGCCCCTTGCAGCCCCACAGGATTCAGCCTGCGAACGGCTTTCCAAAATTATAGCGACGATCCTTTCAAAGTTGTGAATGGAAAGCAGCAAATCGAAATAGGTTGTTAAAGGGACGTTTCAAGAATATTGACATGCCCTCCATTTCCAAATCGCAATTGGTCTGTCACATAAAAAATGTTTGTAATACATTACCAAGTATTCTTTCTAAATAATTTAAAAAAAAACGTTCTTTTTGTATAAAGACTTCATCCGTAATCACTTTTGGTGACCATTTGAAATATTTTGAGATTTTAGCATTTGCAGTTGCTAATGATTTGCATTGATACGATTCGCAGGGGCACACATTTTGGACGGTTTTATTAATCAACTCATTGATTTCAAAACGATGGGACATCTAGATATTCTCTTCGTTGAGTAAATCTACGTCTCTACCCTTCAAGACTGGCTGGTGGTACTGTGCTTCGATCACTGTTAGATTTCATTAAAGAATGAAGAGTAAATAATAACGAAATTTCATGTGTCATTTGTTACATTGGCTACCTATTTTATTTGAATGAGTCGCAATTAGTCTGGAGTTTTCAATTTATACTTCCCTCTGTTTCTCAGTTGAGCTATTCTGAGTGTGGGTGCGAATGTCCGCCTAATATTAGAGAACCAGCCGTTGGTATTTCTAAAGTATTGCAAACTTCCACATTTTCAAAATCCAACGACAAGCAGATTTCTTTTCGTGATGTGATGTATCATTTATTTATTTATTAAAATTTGCATTGCAATTTGGCCATTTGGCCAGGTGGCAACGCTGGGGGGAAGTATAACGTGATAATTTGAAAACTGCCTGGAATTCGCCAAAGACGGGAGGGAAAAACCTCCAAAAACCTCCCGTAGGCAGTATTTGAACAATATACATAACATATAATAATATGACTATAATAATATGAATAACATGTATGACTATAAAAATACATGAAACACATTACATCATATAAAATTTAACAACTTCATCAAGAATAAAAATAATATTATAAATTAAGTAGAAATAGAAGTAACTAAAGTAAGATACATGGTATTTATCCATATAGTCGCATGTACAATGTTGCATGGAATATCATGACACGAGATCTTACAAAAAATCTACATACATATATCTTGATTGTATCCTTTATCTGAACGCTTTAACATTTTTCGGCATTGGAATGAGAACTTGTCCAGGTAAAGCATTCCATTCCCTAATATCTCTATTAACGAATGAATATTTCGCTATATCTGTTTTCTGCTCGCGTTCTTTGATTTTTAAACTATGATTTCCACATCCAACGTAACTGGGTGTTTTAAACATGGTACGCAATTCAACCCAACCCTCTTCGGAATTGCACGCCTATACATTCCGGCTAATTTAGAAGTCTTCCTTCTCGATTCTATTGATTCCTATTTCATATGAGATAGCATTTTACTTACACTTTCGGTTTTCCTGTGATTGCCGACTACATACCTACCCGCCTTTCTTTGTACGCCTTCGAGCTTTTCAGTGAGGCCTGTTTCGTGGGGATCCCAAACATTCCTTCCATATTCTACGATCGGCCTGACCAGGGATTTGTACGCTTTTTCCTTGACACCCTTCCCACTTAGTTTTAGGTTCCTCATTACGAAATGGAGATTCCTATAAGCCTTCGCAACAATGTCCTCGATGTGTTTTCCCTATTTAAGATTTTCAGTTCGCTTAATACCTTGATATTTGCAATCGGAAACGGCGTTAATGTTTTCATCATTTAGGAAGTAATTATGAAGTATTTGAGACTTTCTTCTGGAAAACATGAGATTTTTACATTTACCGACATTAATTATCATTCCGTTTAACTTAGTCCACTCCGCTAGTCGATTTAAATCATTTTGCAGAATTAGGCGATCCTGAGCATTCGTTATCCGCCTGTATAGTGTGCAGTCGTCGGAAATAGTCTGATATCGGATTTAATATTTGCTATTGAATCCAATCTATAACTCTCTGATCGATATTTAATTTCCGTGTCTTTTCTATTAAGAGGTCGTGGGTACTTTATCGAAGGCTTTTCTGAAATCGATAACAATGGCAACTATTTCATCCCTGAGATCCATGGTTTCTGCGATATCTTGAACGAGACCAAGGAGCTGTGTTTAGCATGAGAAGCCCGTTCTGAATCTGTGTTGCCTCTTGCACAGACAGTCATTTTCTTTCCAAAATACACGAATGTGATCTGCTATAATTTTTTCCATAACTTTGCAAACTTGTGAAGTTAGACTAATCGGCCTGTAGTTATCTAACGATGGTTTTGAACCTCCTTTATGTATTTGAATCACGATCCCTTTGGTCCAATCGTTAGGAATGAATTTATTATTTAGCGTTTCAGTGTTCTCAGATAGGGAACAGTTGCACGATTACCCATCACTAGGAATTTCATCTGGACCCTTCGATTTCCTATTTTTCAATTTTTGAACCTTTTGCGGAATAACCGAATCTGATAATTGTAAATAATTTGTACATTTTTCTCCTGAAGAAACGTTTATCTCTTTTAATGGCTTCCTAAAGGTCCTTGCTAAAGACTTGTGAGAACATGTTACTGAATTCTTCTGCTATGTTCTCATCCCGCGTTAAGTTTTTTCCGCCTGCAGAACTTATTGCATGTTTTGTATCTCCTTTCCGTCTGCGCTATTCTCATGATTTCGTCTATTATTCTCACGTTTGAATGCTTTTCCTTGACATATAAACGTAAACTTCATTTTAATCGTCTCTATTTCCATTAAAAACTGAAAAAGAATCAACGTACAAACTTGAGGCAATTTTCATAAGAAATTATATAAATTAATTATATATAAAGAAATTTTTGATATTCATGTTTGTATCGTCGATTATTTATTTTGGCTCCAAATTAACAGAGGTTTGTTTAGTTATTCGGGTTTTCATTGAACATTTTCGTTTTCGAAAACCTGTCCCAATCAACTACCGTACTCGTGTCGGTCTCGTGTTGCGTTACCAGGATTTGTAATAAAGTTAGGGGAAGTATGCCTAATATCGCACTGTTCCTAATATCGCACCCCTCATGTTCTCGGGAAGTATTTGCTGCAACTTGGCGGGAACTATCTTAACTGGTGTCTAGGGCAAGGGTTCAGTCCTGTAAGGGCATTGGTGGAATTGACTTTTCCGTTTAGTGCGTGTGATTTTTTTCTTGGTTGCGGCAGCCCAAAAGTTTTTGAAGAGGTCATCATACAGAGATCAATATGTTGAAAGGTAAGTTGTATTCTCAACCAAAGCAATGTGATTACAACTATATTATAACATAGTTTGAGCAGGTACAGTTGTAACGGTTTGTCAGTTGATAGTTTCGCCGGTAGTGTCGATCATATTGAAATGTCACGTTGTTCCTAATATCGCACCCCACCTGTAGTCCTAATATCGCACTGAGCGATATTAAGCACACAAGATAATTTAAATGAATACTAACGCTTTGTCGCTTTATTGGTGTTCTGCAACATGTTTTAATTCATTGTTGCAGATGCCTCCTAAAAAGAGAAAGCAGCGGACAGAGGAATGTATTTAAGGACCATAAATTTGCAGTGGTTGACTCAGCATATTTTCTCAGAATATTTTCAGTGTTCCAATTAGTGTTTATGCCTTTTAGACTAATTTATATGATTATAAAATACAGTATTCCTAATATCATCCCGTGCGATATTAGGAATGCACCCAGTGCGATATTAGGAACACTTTTTTCAAACGACCAATATCTCATTGTTGCGTCTTTTTATTTTTTTATTTTATATTATAAGGGGTATTGAAATTTGTAGTTCAGCATAAGGTACAGTATTAATTACCTTATTTTAATCTTAACAAGCTATTCATTTTGATTGACAAAGAGCAAATTTTCAGGACATTTTTAAAAAGGGTGCGATATTAGGCATACTTCCCCTCCTTAAAGTTTCCGTTTTTCACGTATCTCGTGTATAATTCGATTTTTTCGTAAATATAAAATACAGCAAAGCTACTTCTAGTAGATTAATTTTAATTCGATCATGTGGACTTCAGAAAGAGGAATATTTTATAGTAATAAGAACTAAAAGAGATATAAATTTGAGTTGTATAAGTTAAAAATTATTTCGTATGAATGAAGACATTATGAGTGATTTTGCTTCAGATACTATGAAGTTATCGATCTCTCGATTTTTTACACTTGCGAATGATTTACGAAGTTTTTATTTCGAAATTTAGAATTTTCTGGACGACACTCGTATGTATCTCATGTATACATTGACCCCATATTTTTTAAATTTAGGTTTCCTAAATAAAGGTCGACCTTCAGATGAGTATATACGGTATTTTAAAATCGTTTATGTTTTAGTTTCTCTTTCGTACAAATAGGATTACTTCATTTGTTCCTACATTTTCTGCGTTCGTTGATAATCGTCGGGCACTTCAAACTACTGTATGTAATATTCTCCCTAATCCCACAGTCAGTGTTGACCAATAAGGAACAATATACCCCAAAAGAGTCTATTTAGAATAGTGTGTTCGTGTTCTTATGTGTGAATGTTTTTGTATATTAAGACGGTATTGCTATATACTATTTGAATGTTGTTTCTATTCATGGGACTTCCGTAAGGCAGGAAGTCATCCAGTACGAGTAAACCTTAGAACCTTAAAGAACCTTAGGATTCCTTTCAATCGACACGAAAGAAGCTTCCATGAATTTTAAGAGTACCATTATGTTCTACAAACTTTTAAATTTCTGAAATTCTATTCGATTAATATCCAGGCGAAAGAAGATGAGAAAATCATTGACAGATTATTATCTTGATGCCTGTCTTTTATCATATAACTAGTAACTTCAAGCATGACTGAACTTAATTTAGTTTTAAAATAAATATATTATCGTTTATATCTGGTCCTCCTAAATACCGAAAAATTCCGCCATAAGATCATAATAACTCAATATATTTCTTACCATTATTTATAATATTTATTCTACTGTTTTCAAGCCATGAAAGCCTATTCTACGTAAATTTCTTATAAGAAATATAAGAACTTATTATCCCCGTGTTTTTTATGGGATAATTCAATAAATCAACTTTCAATAATGGCCTTAGTAGTCAAAGGGATGGGTTGTTTATTTCCTTAAAATTTTACGAATTTTCCGTCTATTCTATCAAAATCCTCGAAAGTTCGGATTTGTGTCAACATTTCACGACTAAAAAAGAATTTATGATCATTCTCCTTTCTTCTGACACTTGTCTCAATACCGTAGCACCATTATTTCTAATTTAATTTTGTAAAAGAAACAACTTCTGCAGGCAACGAAAACCTATTTTACGACCCTTTTTAATGGAAAAGTATACTAACTGATTATTCCCGTGCATTTATATGGGATATCTCATGACATCAATGTACACCAATTGACTTGGTCGTTAAAGGGATGAGTTGTTTATTTCCGAAAAATTTTACGTCTACTTTATCAAAGTTCTGGAATTTCGAATTTATATGATACACGATTCACGATTAAGATAAGATTCTATGATTATTTTCCTGTCTTGCGACACCTGTCTGAATTTCGTAGGACCATTGTTTCTAATTACATTTTGTAAATGAACACGTAATCTACGTACATCTCTTATGGAAACGTATTTTGTGCTCCTGGGTTCAAACCCGGGCCTTAACAGAGATGAAAATAGTTTTTCATAGAAAATAGGGATTCAGCATCGTTGAAACACAATGTAGTTTGTTTCAGATCTCTAAGTCTAGCCTTTTCTGAGATAAATAGGGGGACGGACAGACGGACAGTTATTTGTTTTTTATATATATGATAATATCACTTTTGCGTTCCAAATTTGGAACATCGCAGTGGAATCGAATTTTCGTAAAAATAAAGTGTTTTCGATGAGCTGTCTTCTGAGGTGAATTGAGCAATAGATGTTCCCTCCAATTTAATACTGTATGCACACGTATTTACGTAATTTTTCGAATTTCTTCGTTGGCGTAACAGAGCAAAGAGGAATCTGTTATCGTCCATTTCATTTCTCAAAACAGTCGAGGAGGGCTCCGAGTTATGGAGATGTAAATGTAAATCACGAACGAACACGAGTTGCATCGTGTGACTCTTTCGAATCGAATGCAGTAAATTTTTCGCAGTTCCTCCATAAATCTCCCTCCCTTCCACATTTCTTCCAATGCGGAATAATTGACATGAGAGAGCGAATGGATTGAGTTGCCTCCGCGGGGTGAATCTCACGATTCGAATAAGGTCGAAGTAGAAAATAACATCGATTTTATATGGAAAACTGTCTTAATGTTACCGATTTACCGTCTGAAATGCAGTGGACCCCAAGTATGCGTGGAGGGGAAACTAAGTCCCCCACACGTTTATTTTTTAACGAGGCAACACGAGGCAGAGCCTTTAGATCGTCCTCGGCCCCGGCTGAGGCTACCTGACCGGATACGCCGGTTCAAACGCTCCCTTAAGTTTTTCGACTTAAGAGATTCCTCTGACAGTAGGCTGCTACGGCCACTCCTGAGGTACGAGCGCGTCTAGCGATACGCTATTGGTTATTGGTTAGGTGAAAGGAGTTGGAACAGGAAGGAAAAGGATACCGCAGCCCGTACGAATCCATCGCCAATG
>KZ309243.1:39521-69783 GCA_000376725.2 Ladona fulva | reverse complement strand
CGTAAGATCATAATAACTCAATATATTTCTTACCATTATTTATAATATTTATTCTACTGTTTTCAAGTCATGAAAGCCTACTTTACGTAAATTTCTTGTAAAAATTATAAGAACTGATTATCCCCGTACACTTATATGGGATAATTCATGAAATCAACATTCAACAATGGCCTTAGCCGTCAAAGGTATGGGTTGTTTATTTCCCAAATATTTTACGAAAGTTCCGTGTGCTTATCAAAATTCGAAATTTCTGATCTATAGCAATATTTCACGAAAAAAAGAATGTATGACCATTTTCCTTTCTTTTGACACTTCTCTTGATTTCGTAGGACCATTGTTTCTAATTTACTTTTGTAAAAGAAACAACCTCTGCAGGTAACGAAAACCTATTTTACGTACATACATTTCTTATGGAAAAGTATACTAACTGATTCTCCACGTGCATTAATATGGGATATCTAATGAAATCAATATACATAAATTGCCTTGGTCATCAAAGGAATGGTTTGTTTATTTCCGAAAAAACTTTCGAAATGGACGTCTAATTAATCCAAGTTCTCGCAATTTCGAAATTATATGAATGATTCACGACTAAAGTAAGATTCTATGGTTATTTTCCCTTCTTGTGGCACTGGTCTCAATTTCGTAGGACCATTGTTACTAATTTCATTCTGTAAAAGAAACGATCTCTGCAAGTCATGAAAACGTAATTTGTAAGTCTCTTTTGAAAACGTATTTTGTGCTCCTGGGTTCGAACCCGGGCTCTGTCCCGGAAAAATGGTTTGCAGGGATAGCTCAACGGAAAGAGCACCCGATTGCAATTGGGAGACCCGGGTTCGATTCATGGTTCTGTGGGACTCTTTTCAAGTCCATTCTTCCTTGGGATTTTTCCTGGTTGCGCCCTACATCACCGTTGCCTGTCTTCTATGTAAGAAATTATTTATAACTTTGGAAGATTGTCCTTTTAAATTCCCTCTTTTTGACTCGAAGCTTTTTAATTTTCTTCATTTCTAGTCTGGAAGAATATACGGTATCTGCAGCAAGTGTTTGTGTGATATCAGTGTTTTGTCAGAAGGAATCATTCATTCTCTCTGGATTTAAATCTCTTCTCTTTCATCCTCTTTATTTATTTAGCGAAACATTTTCCCCGAAATTTCCGCTTGAACAGTGGCTTTCCATATTTTATTTTTAAAAATGAAACATCCCAAATCCAACACAATATGTCGTATCGAGAAGGCAAAGACTTGTGGATAAAACGAGAACTGGGCTAACCCGTTCCGAAAAAATTGAAAATCGGTGAATTAATCGAACGACTTCAATGAGTATTTATAGAATTATTGAAGCGAAACGGAAACCGCAATATGAGTTTGGCGTTGTTCGATTGATGTTTCTTTTCGTGTGATTGCTTCTTTCTCTGCAATTTTTAAGCGACCCCCGTGGAATTCGATAACCAAGGCATGTGATGAATTCCCCTGCAAAATCGGGCTAATATTGGACGTAAATACCTTCCGTAAAACGAAAATGGTAATTGCGCATATAAAACAAATCATGAAACAATCGTAAAAACTATCGTTTCGAATACAAAACACAAAATATTTGTACGAATGAGTGGTGATTTAAAACCACGAGGAGAACCTTGAATGATGCGATATTTGCAGACAAAAATAAATAAATTAATTGCTGATTAATAATGACGTGATTGAATGCCCTTCTATTCAGCTTACACTTTTGACTTCTACATTATTTAATTCATATTTTCGTTCCAAGTAAATGGATTGAGTGAAAATTCGAATGCGTATGACAAAGAAATGCAACTGATCCATGATTTTAAACGCTGAAATATGTATTAAAGTACATGACACATATTTATATGTATTAAATACGATTTCCACGTTTACTCCCATTTGTTCCAGTAATGGGAAGCTCAGTGATAGTGACGGCTTCGACAAATCTGTTGTAATTAGGGGAAGTTGGAAATATCCAACGTACGTACTTATCAAGATTACCTGAGAAAATGTGCAATTATCCTTTTTAAAAGTTCCTGCGTGAGGTCGGCACTGGTTTTGTGATCCTCGTTTCCACCTTCGATACAATTGGCCTGTGTTGGCGGTGCTCATAGCCATTCTTTCCATTTGTAATGGTCGGCATGAGCCATTGTTTGACTCGAAGATAAGGTTCTCTTCTCCTCTTGCTCGAATTGCGTCTGTGTCTCGTATACTAACTTAGCTCCGTTGGCGGCAATTCGTCCAATTTCAATTAATATGAGTTGTTTATAAAGCTCGCAATAGATTAACAAATTACGAGGGAACTTAATTAAAGATCCGATAGTAGTGACTTGTAATGTGCATAATTGTAATTGATATGTGTTGGCCGGGCATATTTAAAAGTCATAACGGAGTTCTGGCTGTTCACCCCAAATGCAACCAAAGAGTCCGTCGTAACTTCCGCCTCGGTCGGTGGTGAAGTGAATCCCTGAAAACCATGATTGTCAATCAAATGTGTTTATTATCCTATGGTTTGCGCCTAATGATAGCCGTGTACTGGCAAATAACAGTGTATTAGTTCATGAATGCCGCAGAATAAGTTTCAGCCGTGAGTGATCGTTTAAAAGATATTGAAAAAACTTTTGGTCATAAATGTGATCTTGTGACCATAAATACCCTGCAAACTGCCATTCGGCGCATGGCAGGACATGGTAAAAATCTTTCTAAAAGATTAGTTTTTCTGTAAATCAGGTTTACAATGAGCGGGTACGATAAATAATTATTGCTACAGTGTTATATTATGATTTACAACTCTCTCCTTCTAGATCACGTTGTTATTTCTCATTGCTTATTATATTCATGCTTCTCAATACCTCTAAAAATCTGCATTCCTTCTAAATGAAGCGAGCAGATTTTTCTGTCATTACGCAAATTTGATATTCATGAATGCTACGTCGAGAGAAAACAATTAAAGGAACCAGCAACGTATTCTTCAGATTGAGTGGAACCTGGGATATGCCTTCGAAAGCGTAAACACTTTATTTTGAGTATTTTGTGAATAATATAAAGAAAGAGGTATCTGATATAATTTCTACCTTTTAAAACCTTTGGTCGCAAATAATTACGCTATAACAGGTTGAAATATTTTTGTCGAAATATCTGAACAACGAAACATGTTTGAATTTATTATTCAGGAGATTTACACATTTTCCCCTAAACTGCCTACATAATGACGTTCTTTTTAGAATCGAAACCTAATTTAAATTCGCCGAAAGTCTCTTAAATTTTGCCCGATTAGCTTTTGAGTGAGTCATCTAACATTCGCTTCTTTCGAGTATCGTTTAAAGTGTGCATATTGAGCCAACCAATTACCATAATGACTTATCCGAATAAAAAATCCGGTCGCCATTCATGAATAGTGGATTTCTACTAATGAATATTGCAAGACGCGGATGTATGATTTTACGTTCGGATCTTTTGAAACAACGGATGAAATGCGGAAAATTTAATAGGAAAATCGGTTCGGAAATGTTGAAAATAAAAACTATCCGCTATTTCCTGCTTTCTAAAATAGTTTATTATGAAGTTTAACGCATCAGAATGCTTAATTGCTTCAGTGACATGTCTGTTCTCATGGGGGTTGAACTAACCCCCGAATCTGCATCGGAAATCTCTTTTTTAATATTTTTCCACAAAACTTCTTTTCTTCCTATACATTTCCGAAGGCTTTTCCCATGAAAAAGTGCTTCATGACAGAGTCTTTAAATTTCAAATAATAACGGCTAACCTTAATTTCCGAGGAGGAGAAGCGCCACTTTGGAGTGCGCCTTCCGAATGTTTAAAATGACAAGTACACGCGCATGATTAAAATGAAGACATCCGTTGAGCTCATATAAAAATAATTTCAGTCTTTCCCACGATAACCTCAGACCTTAATCGAAGGAATTTCCTCGTGTTTGCTTTCGCCGCCTTGTTTTCCTTTAATTTCTACTGCCGGCAAATTAGTTCATCCCTTCTCTATATTCGAGAAAAAAATCCAGCGCCCCGATCTTCAGTTTTTATTCTCTCGTATCAGACCCTTGAGGGACCCTCCCCCTCTCCCTCCGAGTAATTGGTTTCTGCTTGATCAATTTTTATCGCAGGAAGAAAGGAAATTTCCAGGGATATGTGACCAAGTGGAAGTTCCGACGCAAAGAAAGATCGGAGGAGCATCGATATTATATAGAAGAGCACGAAAAGGCCATGAAAATACCTGTCATATCTTTCTGCAACAACAGCGAAGTAATAAATGAAGATATTGTGCGATCTTATTGGGCCGAAGTTCGATTGCACTTACGCATCGTATCGATGGCGCATAACGGCAATGTGTGAACATCGAACTTGGGTGGACACACAGGCGCGATCTGGGCGAAATGTAAGATACAAATATAAATACAATTATAGAAAGTACACCCTAGTATAGTTAGCTTCTTTGAAATAGTAATGAAGACATGGACTCTCAATACCAAAACGCGGTCATATGAACAGAACCAATCAGTATTCGAAGTGGCATTTTTCAGGTGATTCACTCTGTGCACTCAGTTTTTGCAGTTAAACCCGCTGTCAAATTCACTGGATAGATCGGGATACGGATTCCTAAAATTAAAAAATAACCCTTTCGTTAGGGAATAACAAGTGTGAAAAATAGCGACACGACTGGGACTCGAACCCAGGTCTCCCACTTTCCGGGAAGGTATTCTAACCACTGAACTACCGTGCCACGTCTCTCTCACACTGTTAAGGGAATGCTTTGTGAGCAAGACTGGCAGTCTCCACATAGTGGCACAACCTGCCATCCGAGGTCCTCACAGAGGCAGCCGGCTCACAAGATTACCGAGAACAGTTCTCCCAAATGTATCTAGAAAAAGAAAACCCTTCTTGGAAAAAAACTGCATCGTTTAACCCTAACTCATATCGGTACATTTGCTTCCAACGCATTCCGTTTACCGTAAAAGATTTATCCCTAGTGGCCCCAGGTTCGACGCTAGAGTGCAAAACGTTCAAGAAATCATTTCGGGTATTTCTAAGTAAGATAGAACGTTCAAATTCACGTCATCAATAGAGAGCAAAAACCTTTATAGTACACCTAGAGGGTTTTACCCTGAGTGTCCTGAGTTCGATGCTAGGGCAGTTTTCCTGTCTGAGGTTCCTGAATTCATTTAGGGTATCTTCCGTTAAGATAGAAATATGCAATTCACGGTGTTGTTAGAATACATGGTTGTCTATCATATGCCGTAAAGCTTTTTGCCCTAAAGGCCCAGGTTCGATTCCAGGACCATTCGAATGACCGAATTTTCAAAAATTCGTCACGGGATTTCCCGGTCAGGTAGTAGGTTGAAATTCGCTACATCTATAGAAAATAGGGATTTCTATGGTATGCTGTAAGAATATTTGTCCCCATAGACCCAGGTTCGATGCTAGGACAATTCTTATGCACGTATTATGAATAATTCGTTTAGGTTATTGTAGTTGGTGCATTTAACTCGGTGTATGGATGGCAAACTGTTGCTGGTGGTTTGTAATGCCATAGTTAAACTATCCTACATAAAGCTTGCAGTATGCAAGCAACTTTTACTCGTATATATATATATCCGGAGAAGCGTCTATATAAAGAGATACATATAGGATACTAAAGACGAGGCAGAAGGAGGTGCCACACGGAGCCACCGATTTCTTTGCCCGTAAAGTCCCGGGTTTGGATACCTAGGATAAAAGCTGATATCCACCCTAGGCATCATGGGTTCGATTCTAGGAGGCCCCAAAAACGACAATTTTCCCATAAGAATGTATTGAGCGCATTTTCAAAAATTCATTTAGCGTACTTAGCGTAAAGATAGAACGTTGAAATTTACGGAATCATTAGAAAATGATTTTATCGTTTGTATGCCGCAAAAGATTTATCTCTACTTTCTCCAGGTTTGATGCTAGGTAAATTCTTATTTCAAAACTTTCAAGAAATCATTTCGGGTATTTCTTGGTAGGATAGAACGTTCAGATTCACGTCATTGATAGAGATCGGACACCTCTATAGTATACCTAATGGCTTTTACCCTGAGAATCCTTAGTTCGATGCTAGGGCAGTTTTTCTGTCTGAAGTTCATGAATTCATTTAGGGTATTTTCCATTAAGATAAATACTTCAAATTCACGGTGTTGTTAGAATAGATGATTGGCTATCGTATGCCGTAAAGCTTTTTACCCTAAATGCCCAGGTTCGATCCCAGGATTATTCGAATGACCAGATCTTAAAAAATTCGTTACGGGATTTCCCTGTCAGGTAGAAGGTTGAAATTCGCTGCATCTATAGAAGATAGGACCTGACTAGGAATGTGTATATTTATGGAATTTCGTTCTTATGAAACTTATCTCAAGTTATTGCGCCAGTAGGCAAGAATTTTATCTTCTGGTTCTGGAAAATTTAATCTTAATGTATGTCTATAGTCCGAATTGATTAACAAAGTTACTCATCCATCCATCCATTAATTCATTACGGTGCTAGGTATGTTTTTTGCCCTTGCGATTCATCACTACAAATTGTTCGTGATGGCAATAGTTAAAATCTCTGAAAATTTTCTTCCTCTTCAGATCGTCGATTCCTTTTAAATGGGACTAAATACACAATGAATTCTTATGGGAAAATGCATGAACTCGGAATCAACAATTGCATTGGTCTTCAGGGGGACGAATTGTTTACAATCTCAAAATTTCACAAAAAAATCGTATATTTTACCTAAATTCTCGCAACGCAAAATCGATATCGCAACCGATAAAATCGAACCCAGCACAGTTGTCGAATACAAAGTTGACAGTACTTCCTTCCGGGTCACAAAGAACACGTATGCTGAGTTTGACATAAATCGGACAAGCGGTGTGAACTCCAATCTCAGACAAACAAATATACATACACACAAACACAAATCCACAGAATTTCTGCTTTGTATTTATAGATAGTTTACGACTGTACGAATAATTATCCGTAAAACCACAATTCCTACTTCTGTCAAAGCTTCATTCTTCTTGTTGAAGCCACAGTGTTTCAACATATAGGAATAAGGTTTTATTCAGTCTACCATATTTCAACATTCCATCAAATCTCCTACATTAAACCTCGTTCTCATCTTGTGTTATCACAGTCCAACTGGGAATGAAATTTTTCGTCTTCGAGAGCTCAAGAATCGTTCTGGTTTTCTTGCGTATGCTTCTGCATCACAGGGAAACATCTGCGAAATCGCTAATTTGTCACGAGTCAGCTGTTAGTTTCTGTTTTACGGTCGACTGTAATTAAATGTCAGATTAGAATTTCAGAAAGACTGCGGCGCGGATGTCCTTATCCACCATTCGATGCCATCGGTAGTGTCATAACAAAGAGGTGAAGTGCTTCGTAAAGAAAGGATCTTTTATTGCTATATCATCCGATATACACTCTGGGCAGTGATCGGTGAAATCCAACGATTCGGCTCACGAAGCTCATGGTGATGGACCATAAATCATGGCTGTCAGCTCTTCTGAAGGAAACGCCTCAATTTATCTTAAAACTGAATGAAATGACGAGAGATTCAGTTTTGTGTTCGGATATATTTGCGGTGATTATGCTGATTAATGGCCTCTAATCGACTGAATTCATCATCGGAGATTATCTTTGCGACCGAATCGTCTTTTTCATTAGCCTCTCTCGCTGCGATTGAGCCGCGCAAAATAATCTCCTCCGGATCGCTTGGAACGATCCAGTTTAATCCAGATTATTATTGAGAAGACAATGTCACTGTGAATTATGAGACGCTCTGAGTTGTTTCCCAATTTATATATTTACTGATACTCTTCCGAATTTCTTATTTTTGTAAGAACGTTCAAAACCAAAACATACCAGCAAAATTAATGATTGAAATAACGATAAATACGAAGTACGGCCAGAGAACCTAGATTTCATTCGATTGAAATAACTATGAATGCTATGGATTTTTATCTAGTCAAGGCTTCTTCGATCGATTTTATCCTATTAAAAATTAAAGCAAATTCAAAAGAAAAATATATAATATGCGTAACAATCAATATAAGGTAAAGGAAATACAGTCAATTCCACGTTCTTGGAAACTGGGCAAAATATGGAATATATTTTCTGCAATGACTTTTGTCTAAGGATGTTTATTCGGATGATTAGTGCGGGGATCGAAACGACGAGAATAACACCACGACACTGTTTACTTTACAGAGATCCGAAGAGAGACTAATTATAGATTTACATATTATTTGGCCCTGCTACTATATCTTGAGGAATGGAATATTTTTCATCCGTCTCTTCCTTTTGTCTCGGTCTTCTTCATAGTTGTGATGGTGCTGAGGAATGAGTGATGATCAATAACGGCACTGATTATGTGTTACTAGAAGAGTCACTGTGCTTCAATCACGTGGGCTTATAGTATTCTCACTCAGTGAAGACAAACTACCTCACTCCTCATCTTACTAATCTTAGTAAGCCTCAGTTTCCTCTCCTAGCTCTTCCTTTAGTATATGTTAGAGGGGATGAGGTCACAACCTACCTTCTGGCTGAGCACTTTACATCTTATTTCTGTTTGGGATTCAGCCATCTTAAAGGCACTCTATTGGAATACAGTTTAGTGATGGAATTTAGTAAGAAAATACGAATATCAAAAATGGTTCGGTAGCCCTCCATGACAAAGTATTGCAAATTTATTTGTCGTGAATCTTCCCTTTTCTCCCTTAGGTATGGATTTGAGGCTATCGGAAAGTAATAAAAGGACAACGATTTAAGAAGCAAAGGAGTAAAGGGAAATGGAATCACGGGCATCCATCTTCTTTGGAAGGGTAAATATTGCCGTCGGAATTCATTTCCCGAAAAGAAGAAGGTACTAAGGTCCAATAAGAAGGGAGCAAAGCATTTTAATGGGGATGTATTGGAGGAAGAGAGGAAGCGAATCAAATTGAGTTTACGGGACAATGAGGAAAGTAGAGGAATGTAGGGAAAGGTCGTATAATTGAAGATCCGTTCCTCTAAAGGATTCCTTGGGTGGGGCATCGCCGGACCCACACAGAGAACAATTCGATAGAGGAGATGACATTTGGTTATGAAAGGATCGACGGGAGGTTTGATGGATGAATCCGAATCAGCGGAGGAAATACGACGTCTTCAAGGAAATGGGACCTTTTTTGTAATGAAAAAATGTCCCCATTCGCCCTCGTCGCTTTCAACATTAAAAGAGATAAAAACATGGAGAAGCGTGTTTTCGTAGCGAGTGGAGCGAATCACTCTGCTAGTTCAAAGATATAAATAGATTAAGAGTACTTAATTATTTGCCGCCTACAATTAACGTTGGAAGAAAAAAGATATGTAGTAAATACAGAAATGATGAGCTCTGCGTTGCTTTCAGTGGCGCATTATCGGAGGCTCTTTGAAGTGATGGAAAAAAGTGTGTTTGGGGACAACGTCCGTTCTCTTTGCGTCATATCCACTTATTTAAACTATGCACGCATCGCACGGATTCCTATTCACGGTTTCGCATGCATATTCTAAGGGGTTCCGTTTGTATACGGAATGGAAAGAATAAATGTGAATTTATGACTTAGTTGTTATTTGCACCAATCTGTCAGTGATATATCTGTAACATACGAGTAGGCTATCGGAAAGTAAGACAGAATCATTCATATCGAATTCATTTCTATTACTATCCAAATTAAATTAAAATTAATAAATTAACCCATTTTCGCTTAACTTACTGCTATTCTACTTGGAATGAGAGCATATTCTTGGCAAAGAAAGCAGAAAATTTTCTATTAGCGAATAGTTCTTCGAACGAAGACTTCATTGGAGATTACTCAAATTCCAGCGCTTATCGTCTTCACTTGCTGAGGTATCTCTTTATATTCGGAACTAAGGAGTCATGCATTTCGCATCCATTTTTATCGCAAACACCGTTCAACCTACTCGTTTAATGTCGCTCATCTTTCGCAAAGAAATAAATTTGTGGAGAAATAACTCCTCTTTCGTTTCTCGAAGAATATGATCAGCCTATGTAAAATGGCGTATGTCCTCCGAAAACGTATCATTTCTGACTTAATTGAGCAAGTTTTGGATGTGATTTACCTTTCTCGTTTTCAATTGTTAATTAAATCTTTTATTTTCTTAAATTTAGTAATGTATCGTTTTCGTCTACAAAAGATGTCTGTACCTTTCTTGAGGGTTGCAACTTAAAATTTTCTGTACTCTAAAGAATCGGAGATTTCCCTGGAAAAGGAAACAGTAATGATTTACGTTATTGCAATGCTATTTTATGGATGTAATGAGAATTATTATGCGATGATGACAGAGAACGAAGGCAAGCTCGAAAATTTTGAATTTTCTGCTGATATATTTTATCCTATATGTGAATATCTCACCAGTAGACAGAGCCAACGTACATGGTGTACGTTCATGAACCCAATCGTTATTTGAGTTTCAGAATCCTTTTTTTTTATCTTTTACAGTCTGCTTAATCATTGCACTACAAAACGATTAAAGGCGATGGATTCATCGATCAGAAAAGAAGTTACGGAGAGCGTTTACATTCTTACTCCACAATTAACTGCAAATGAAACACATTGAGCGCGATTTAATAGCTCTTGTAACATTAAGATTTTGAGTTAAAGAGAAGGAAAGAGTCCCCGGGCTGGCATTCCAGGCGTTTTTCACGTTTACTCGTTCTCCAGTCTAGAGAAATGGTGGTCTGGCTACTAGGATGATCACTATCAACTTAAGTGCTGCCACAAGCGGACTATTTGAGTCCAGTGCACCCTTTTAGTCTTTTCCGGAAACAAAGGTCGCATTTAAAACATTTTCGTTTTCAAACTTTCGAAAAACGCAAAATAAAAAAGAGAGAGAAATCTTCTCTTTTCATTTACTCAGCAAACGAATTTGTTTTCTCATTTTTAATTTTCGATGTTAAACCATTTGAATAAAGGTAATGCGCAATTCAAGGCGGCCTGCAAGGCGGCCTTTTTTATGCGACCGATTAGTGAATGCGGCTTTCCGATGGAAAAGGTTCCTCGCCACTTTCTTCGGATAGAAACTAAGAAATTATATTAAATCAATTGATCAATTTAGAAATGAAGGTCTCTGTAAGAGTATATATTCGTTAGTTTGGAATTTGACCGTTTGATCTTTGCCGTTTTCTTTCTCCGATTCGACAGAGTTCAGTACTGCTGTCTACTCGGTACTTTCATTTTAAGATAAACAATTTCCCATAAACGAGGTGCCTTAACGGAATCCATATAAAAGAGTTCGCCCCTCAATAAAAGAGAGCTTTTTACGACCAGGACAATCTGCAATAAAAATGCTAATCCTTGTATGGCGGCGGTGCAGAGTGGTCGCGCGGGACTTGATGAAAAGCCCCCTTCCGGAGGAGACCATAACGAATAAGAGGCTCACGAAAGAGGAGTCCCGCGGGGTCAACTTATCGGCCGCGGTATTTGCGAAGGCTGTTTACCGGTTAAAGAAGACATATGAACGTGTTTTTTCCTCTCTTTCTGGATGAAACATTCAACAGGCGACGCTCGGCGTGAAAAGCCTCGAGGGAAATCAAAACGACACATACGATGCACCTATTTGCACGGATATCGCTTTGGGCGTTTAACCTTTCCGAAAAGAAGAACACGAAAACATTTGGGCGATTCACCGATGAGTGGAATGATTTTTTTCCGAAGAGAATAAGGCAAATGTCATCGGAATTTCAAAGGAAGGAATTGTGATGAGGCAAAGCAACAAAGTTCGTGATGAATTGAAATCCTCTTTCTAGGGTAGATTCCCAAGAAAGTGGGTACTCATCTTCTCGGTATAGCAAAGATTTGCCGAACAAATCTTACTGAAATGCTAAAAGGTTGACCCACTGATCCACTGACTACTAAGGTATCGTTGTTATTTGGTGTAACAAAGCTTACAAGCAAAAGAATATACATATATGTACTCCCTTATAACCCAGGCAACCTAAACATCCGAAAAGAATATATTCGGACGTATGATTTTCTATGGGTGCTGTACTGTTGTTACCACTCTTCATCGAGAGTGAATATCCGTACCATTCGTTTAATTTGCCATTCTCCGTCGATGGCTTGCTCCGCCATTATGATAGGCTGAAACTTTATTTTGTGCATCAGTGCCTCACACTACTCAATCTTTTCATTTTATTAAAATGATATGGTTTAGATGTAAGAGGGGACTTGGTAGTCCGTCTCACTCGCAATAGAGACGTGTCTAATCTAAACTAATCTACACTTCTTCTGGAAGCCTTCATTCAATGCTCTTCCTTAGATTATAGATAAATAAAGGTATTGTTTCTTTTCATAATCATCACCTTTTATAAAAAAACCAACTTTTATAAATGTACTAGTACGTTTTCTTGATAAGGAATTAGTCCATTTGCAGGATACTCTGAATCTTCTCACTCAAGCGCAGGACCTCACAGCCATTTCCTCATTAAGGCGCAAAACTTATAACAATTTCCATAAAATAATATCTACGAGAGATGATTAGAGTCAAGAGAAAATAACAAAGGACGAACTATGAGGAAAGTTATGGTAAACTCACGAAGTATAAGGTAAAGTAGATGACAGATGAATGCCATCTACATATTTACCTTGCTGGAATGTGGATACAAAAGATGTTGGTGAAGCCAGTATTACATTAAACATTGTGAAAAATGTTGTTATATTCTTAACGCAATGTATTACCGCGAAATCGCGCCTTCGAATATTCATGCCTATAATACTTTACATTCTGCTATCATGGAACAGTAATCAAGATTTGCATAATGTATTTAACCTCTTAAAATAGAGAAAGAGTATTCTCATTCATAAGGTAAAACGAGAATTTGCGCACTTTCTCCAAGAAATATATTTTGAGGTAAGAAAATAGTTAATGAATACGCCAAATGGATTTGCTAAAAACCCCTCTGGAAGGCATGAAATAAATCGCCAAAGCGATCCTTATTCATAGGAAAAGTAGCAGCCCTTTGGATAAGTTAGTCGTCTTCCCGTGTAACTTTTCTCACGCAAAGGGATCTTTAAAATGTTCGAAACCGGTTAAAGGATAAATTGGTTGAGAGAGTCAAAATGTGCTGTTCTTCCGCCAAAAGGATTTCGTGAGTCCGCTTCTTGAATTGTAAATGCCTTTTCCTCAAACTAAAGCCTCCGCCGAACGCGCGACCCGAATTCCAAATGACTTCATCAACTTTGCATCTCCGTTTTTTGAACCGCATCATGATTTTTAATGTCGCCTTCCAATCGACTTTCTACTTTTCATCGCCACTTTAAATTAATTTGATTCTCTCAAACGCTCATCAGCGCAGTCTTGTAAACTTACTGCGCGTTTCGACACTTCCTTTCATTTGTCCTAAACAAGGATTACATTGTGCAATCGCTGACTTGGCGATCTTCTCCGCGGTACCCTTTCTTATTATTATTATAAAGAATACACGTTACAAGTGGACAATTGTCCGGTGGCAACGTCGCAAATACCTAAAAAGTAGAAGAACAAACATCTGCACACATCCAATACTTACACAAAAGTCCACAGCACCCATTATGTCCAACAATACTACACAACTTAAAATACAGAAGTCTTAGGGCGAAAACTAAACATTACCAACTAAACACCATAGGATAAAAATTATATACATTCAACAAACAAATTATCGTGAAAATCGGGAAGTTATGAATATGTTGGTAACATTGGCAGAAGATCCAGGAACTACGCTCGTGGATCTCTGGGCGTGTGATGGCTCCGATGGGTGGAAAGGCGGAGCCCAACTCTGGGGCAGTTCGCACCGCGTCGACGACTGGAATAACCGCGAGGGTCAACTGGCTGGAGTGTCTAGGAGAAGGTGCGGCACACTGACACTCATTTGGGGTGGGCCGCATTTCTGTAACCCGAGTGGAGGGTGGCTACAAGGAGCGGAGGAACAATGCGGGCTGGTAAGGACACTGAGGAGGTGACGCCGAACCCTATTTCTACCTGCGATAGTTTCTCTGCACTGCAAAGTGCTGGCGATAGCAAGCCCATACCTGTGAAGGAAGCTGGGGAAGGAAGAGAGTTATATAAATTGGAAGCTCGAACGTCAAGCGGGTATCGGCCCCTTAGAGGAGAAGGGCAGAACGGGAGGGAGGTGACGTGAGGATCACATCTTGGTGTGTTCCCTCAGGGCAAGTGGCCCAAGTCACGGGTGCGGTCCGTGCGGCGGTTGCGGGCACGGGTTGCTCCAGTCTGTGGGTGGTAGCCCATGTCGGCGACGCCTGTTCCCGTACGGCCGTGGAGATTTTGAGCTCTTATAAGGACTTGAACTCCGAGGTCGCGAGGGTTCGGAAGTCGACTGGCATCGGGATGAAGCTGTCATTTTGTGGATAAGCTGCGGTTTCACATTTTAAGTTGTGTACCTATAGGTTCGATTTTAGTTCCTTCAATTGATAGTAGCGAAAAATAAGTTATTCAAGGAAAATTATCGAGTTGCAATAGATTGAACGAGGATTTTCGAAGGGAGATTACATGAGTAAATAAATATGGTCAGCGGGATTAGATGGAATTACAGGAAAACCTGGTAAAAACGCTCCCGCTTAAGACGCTATCCTTCTTAATACGTCATTTTTTCTCCTTACTTTTCTTGAGAAACATATTGTGAAATACCACTTAAGACGCTCTGTTAACCGCTTACATATTGCAAATTCTTCCGGTCCCTGTACGCCCGCTTTAGCCGATCGTCCGCTTCATTCAATAGATATATTTATATATCGCTTTTCTTTTCTCCTTCGTCTTGCCTCTAATCCTTATTAGTAATAGAGCGTCTTCTTCCTTTTTCGCAATAACAAAGTAGAAAACCTAGATGTCGCGAAACTGTACATTTTTCATCCCAATATAGGAAATGATTTTGAGATAGAAACAGATCATCCCCATCTTAAGGGCAAAGTTGCCCGTTAAGGTTGAATATTGGTTAAAAAGTCGTAGGACGGTGTTTTCTGTCATCGCTAACTGTCATGGACCAATCAGCAATTGCTTGCATTATAAATAAGTAATGCTTTACATGCGCAAAAAAAATTAAGTAGTGTCGTATCCCGGTTACAACGTTATCCCGCTTACAAAGTGGTCTTCAGTCGGTCTCCTGAAAAGATTCTTTTGTTGAGTTGTACCGCACTACGTTGACCATAATGAAAAGATGGATGGTTGGTAGACGTAACAGTGGAGAGGAAAGGCCGAAAGGGAGAGGAAGAATGTGGCTAACTGTACGAGGGACAAACAACAACAAATGAGAACAAGAAAAAAAGGTTAAATATATTTGGAATCACTTAAAAATCCCTTTCATTCGCCAACTCCTATATAAAGCCACCGCTGTATTATTGCCACAGCTATTCTACGCCCGTCATAAAACCATCACGGTTGCCATCAATTTACTCATACTTTTTTCCTGAAATAGTGAACGCAAGGGTGGTTATAATAAAGGTATCCTTGGTAGTACGAGAAAATTTGTCAATTTAGTTGTTCTAAGGAAGGGATCTCAACGTTAGTAAAACAAAAATCTATGTATTTTATTCAAATTAGGGGTAAAAGAGTCTCGTAATTCTAACGATAAAGGATAAATAATCGAAGATCTCTTATGAACAACTTGGAAATGTCAAGAGTAATGTAACTGACGGAAAACCAAGCAAGGATAATCCATTAGAAGAATATTCCCATCTAGGACTAGTTATTTATACATGTATTCGAGGAGACAGTTCAGGATCAGTTCGGAACCGCGGTGCACGCCCAGTTCTTATTTTAAGCGTTCGCGGAGACACGGAAAATCATCCTGCGCATGCGCTGCAGTTCCGGAATGATCCCGAACTGTCTCTACGAATACACCTAATTTGGTACTGACATTTATGCCCCCGGTGGAAACCTTTACATGGAGCGGATAATGAAAAAATAAATAGAGAGAAGCCTCGCAAAGTATTCTTTCTTTTTCCCTTTGGCGGCTGATCGCAAAATTACTCCAAGATATGAGTTGTGAAAGACAGGAATGGACATGAAATACGAGATTAAATTAAAGAAACCCAGAAAGGAGTATAATCCGTTCGGAAAAGAAAGGATCAAAGTAACATTTAAAGACGAATATGAGTCTCAGAGAGAAGAAGTCTGATATGAAGGGAAACAAAGGGAAGCGAGGAGAATAAAACAAAAGAATAGAGAAATTCATTTCGGGGGGATTCTGCGGCGAGGTGCTCTGAATTAGAGGGAGCCACGTGAGAGAGAACAAGGCAATTTAATTAAATGAAGTAATCAGGAGGAGAGTGAAGAAATCCAGGAATCCTCACATTGATCTCACGGATAAAGAAACGCTCCCTCGCATGCGCAACCGAGGACGGAGAAATCACCCATTCCTATATTTAAATATTCATCCATACTTTCCTATCGTCGACTTCTTCAGTTCCACACTCATTTATATATCCGACGCCATCGTCACATAAATACGCAGCGCTCCGAATGTACTAATATGTGTCAAGTGATTCCAAGATATATTTTATAAAGGACATTTATTCTGAAAATTTGATATTTGAATAATTTAACTTTTTCAATGCTTCAATGACTTTGTATTTCAATTTATCGGTGAAATTCCAGCCTTAAATTGATTCAAAAATATATTTGACATAAAAAGATTATTTCAGAACCTTCAACGACTATCAACAAGAACTTCAATTGGTTTTCGGATTAACTTTTTCCGTCAAAGCATCCGTCAGAGTTGAAACTCCACTCGTGTCAGACTCTTTCATTCCAACACGAATTCGCTTTATTTTCATTCCAACTTTTTCGATTGTGCTGCGGTTTAAATTGCAGCTGATATTTAAATTGCCGGTAAAATAGTTCGCTTCCTTCTCGTTTGGATTTTTCCAATTTGTTAGAGTTCAAATCGGTTTTTGATCAAACGTTGCTATTTATTCCCGTCACACATTAAGCTTCTCTCTTTTGAGTCATTAAAACAGCGAAAATTGGCAAATTAAATCAAAACTGTTTTTATGATGTCAAATGTAAATAGGGACGGTCTCGCCACAAGAAATATCTCATACTTTAGTGATTTGCTAAATAAAGTGCTAGCAATTGTTGAATCTCAAATCCCAAATTAAATTGCAAAATATTTTTATATAATTAGTTTTCATTGAACCTTTTCCTCTTTCGTATACCGACTTACTCAGAGATACGAAACCCGTATCCTTCGGAGGGCCGCATTAACCTTTCGGTCGCTTGAGAAAGGCCGCATATTACACCTTCTGGCCGCCTTAAATTGCGCATCATCTTTATTCAAATCGTTCAGCATCGAAATCGTTTGTGAGAGATCGAATTTGTTCGCTGAGTGAATTAAAAGAGAAGATAATTCTCTCTTCTTTAATTTGGCGTTTTTCGAAAGTTTGAAAAAGGAAAATGATTTAAATAGGAGCATATGCATCAAAAAACGTTCAAATTCCGTAATTAACTTCTAAAAAGGATCCACTGAACGTAGAAAACAGGCAGCCAGTGGCCGCAGGTTTCCATTCTTTGAAAGAAAAACCCCAATTCCGGTAGAGGGAAATATGTGTGCTTACATATTTCTTACTGAATAAAAACAGTCAGTCAGAACAGTTTAAAAGTATCATTGAATCTTTTAGTACCATATTGAAAGCGGCAGCTAAAATGGTGTTCTCTCACGAATTCTCAATAAACACACCGGAGCGTGGGTATAGAGAATATCATATTTCTGATTTTCGCAGTTTTTCCTCGTGTTCCTAATCACAATCTCTTTCCCCACATTTCCTTTGTCATTTTGGAAGAAGCAAAATTATTCTTAAATGAAATATTCTAGGTAGAAATTGTATTTCTGTCTCGAAATTAGCACTAAAACAATGTTCACCACTGGTACGTAAGAGCCATTCTCAAACTGTTTGCCACGGAGTCATCATTTAAGCGTGAAATTGAAACAAGTTAGATTTTTCTCACTTTAAACTCTTCAAAGCTATCCTGTGTAATATAATCCTCCTCTGTAAGTACATCTCAATGTTTTCAATTTGCCTTGGACATAATCACCCCGTTAAACAACGAAAATGTTAGGATAAAAAGTTTGGATGTAAACGGGGGTTAAAAAATGGTAATTTAATATATTTTAACTATATCCTTAAATTAATTTTATTCTATGCGTCAAATGGCACCAGAGTAGAGACGAGTGGAATGATAATAAAATAAGAAAAGCTATGAGGTTTGAAACAGGGTAGCATTGACTAAGGAAGCTTCCTTAAAGCAAAGGAGACTTATGACTAGAGTTCTCAATAGAGGAATCAGAAAAGATTGGTATAATCCTTGGTGTGGATTGTTTTGCTCTTTGGGTGTGAACCGTATATCATGCAAAAAGAGAACATGAAAAGAGGCCTCTGAGATGTGCGTAAAAAGGGTTGGACGATAGAAAAACACAGAGGCTCTAGAGACACTCGGGGAAGAGAGGGTTTAAATTGAAGCAATTAAACGTAAACAGAGGAAATGGGTGGGTAAAATACTAATTGTAAGAAGAGAGGGATTTCTGAAGATTGTAATCAAGGGTAGAATACAACGGAAAAAGCAGAATGGAATATAAAAGATTTTGGGTTAGTCACCAAGAATTGGTAGAATTGGTATTGAAGAGGGAATATTAAGGGAATTAATTACACGAACTCGTCGGAAGTACGCTTTTGTGTAAACTTCTGATTCAATTAAAACTACCGCAAAATTCATTTAAAATATAAGAACACCAATTGCCTCATATATAAAAAAATCCTTCTTCAAATTTTCCGTAACCTTCTTGCTTTCATTTTTCCTTTCATTCTTCCAATTATGTGAGTCTATTTGCCACAGAATATCATTCGTCGCGGCTTTACCTCCGCACTCACCTTCTCATCACCACTCTCTTATCTCACGCTCTACGTTTGCCCACTAAGCATTGCTCAAATTACTTTGTGTCCACCTTCTTCCATCCCCGCGAATGAATCTCGTAAAAATATCCAACGAAATCTTTATATTCCAATTTGAGGAATATTATGGATTTGTCACTTACACACTTCTTCGTCGCTCTTTCGTCCAAAGTATTCCCATTCGCCATTTATCCGTGGCTTACCTCTAATTGCATCTGCATCCGCTTGAAATTGACGAACGAAAAAACGGCAATTTTATGCAACACAGTGTGCAATTTTAAAGGGCGGAAATCAACTTTGTCTACGTCTACTAATTACCCAAGTCGCCTTTCGGTGTGTGGCAGGGGGTGTAAACACCAAGCGTTTGTGTTACTTCATTAGCTTATTGTTATCGCGCATCATTCGCGGAAAGAATGAGTCCCTGAAACGACTTCTCCTCGCATCTGTTTCTCTCACTTTACGCTCGGATCGCCCGAAGTAGCAGAAGGAGGTCGCGTGATACCGATCACAGCAAATGTACTTTCTATCAATTTATCAAGCAATCGCAGCCTAATCTCCTTTCTTTCAATAATTCCCAACCTGCGGCTGAGAGCATTTTCGTGACGCTTGCTTTTCCATCGCAGCACTTCCACAAATCATATCGCCTTTTGCTGCACTTCCTCCAGGACACGTTTCATCCGCTGTATCCCATTTACTAGCCGCACATTCCAGATGGGGCCTGACTAAGGTGAAATAACGTCGCTCTACGACCTTTTCATCGCTCCTTCCTGGAATGTGCTTTAAAAAAGCGTGATTTTTAGTTGCTTTACTGCATATTTTTCGGATATGTGTCCTCCAGTTAAAGTTATTCGTAAGAGCGATACAGATATATTGAACTGAGTCGACTACATTTAAATTCGTTCCACGGGTACGGGTAATCTTGTACGGGTGGTTCTGACGCAACTGTTTCCCTTCGAAGGAATTAACTACAGAGCATTTACTTACATTAAGATCTAGTTTCCATGTTTTGCACCACCTTCGAATACTAGAGTATCAATTATTTCCGTAGAATCCATCAAAACTCCTTCAATATTGTCTACGCAAAGTGCAGCCTCGAATATTATACTCGATTTTCGCTCAGCTCTTTTTTGATCATCGCAATTCGTTGCCCCATTTTGCTGAAACTACTTCTACATCATTGGTGTTAGTTCCTTTTGTGAATTGATAGTCTCCCTTTCAGGTTTGATAGTCAGATGAAGAAGTATTAATGATGGAAGCAACAAACACCAAATGATATTAGTTAGATTATGTTAGCATACATTAGATTATGATGCATATTATTAGGTATAAAAATTTTAAGGGGAGTTTCACTTTATTTTAAGTGTTGTTTTGTAGATTTGTTTACTATTCTTTACAATTTTTGATCGATATTTGTTGAATGTAAATCATAAGCTTCTGTAATTTAAGAAATTGGTGAATCTTTTCTAGTCAGAAAGTCTATTATAGAGGCAGGGCTTCGAACCTTATTATTTTCCGTTCTGATTTTGCTTATTCAGATAATACCCTTTTGTATTTCAACTCTTTCTAATCTGCCTTCGAAAGGGAGATTTCAATGGGCACTCTTTGACTTCTTTAATTGTTTCGCAATTAATCTCAGGGAAAGCATCGCTTTCGCTTTCCTATTGAGCCTTTCCAATTAAAGTTTTCATGTAAACTCAGAAGCACCGTCAGCGACTTCGGAGTCGAATTGTAAGTTAGTCTTTACTTTTTTTCACGCAAGGATACAGTCTTTCACAGCACTGTTCTCCACTGGCCGACAGTGATACTCTGCATCGCCCTGGTCTGTGCCTGGCAAAGCCGGTGTAGGAGCACTTAACCTGCAGGGAGCACTGTACGTGAGACTTACCTGTAGGTGGCGTTCACTGTACAGAGAGTCTCGCCTGGGTAGGCTTCACTGTACCCAGGCAGCGATCACTT
Organism: Ladona fulva; assembly: GCA_000376725.2. Lineage (NCBI taxonomy): Eukaryota > Metazoa > Arthropoda > Insecta > Odonata > Libellulidae > Ladona > Ladona fulva. The sequence continues at coordinate 48,884 of KZ309243.1, read as the reverse complement.
AATATAAGGAATACCGAGCGGTACACTTCGCGCGCGCCTCGGCTCCGCGTTTTCTCCGTGTATGCACTCGACGATGTAGTTAACACAGACGAATGAAATAAGTTTTATATTATCAATTTATTTCATAATGTTTCTTTTGGAATTCTTGTCTGTCTGTTATCACATCACGCAAAGACTTTCCAACCGATTTTTATGAAATTTGATAGGATAATAAAGTATGTATTCGACACGTAGATTAGCTACTTTTCGTCGACCCAACTTTCCCCAGTTCGACTCCATAAGTGGTGACATCTCTATTTTTCTTAATAATTCTAAATCTAAAAATAGCCGATTTTTTAAAATTGGTATATCTATTACTAAATGTCTTCCTCACGTAGATAATAGGTTACTGAATATCTCCAATATTATCCCCGGTTCGACTCCAGACGAGTTAAAGAATTTCTGTAAGAAAGCGTCTAAAACTCACTTTTATCGCTCGTAGGATTGTTTCATTTGCAAAATTAAATTAGAAATAATAGCCGTACGAAATCGAGAAAAGCATCAAAAGATGGAAAATTAAATTAAAATTCTTATTTTGGTGGTGGAACATTGACTTTGATTTGAAAGTGCGAGAATTTTGATAAAATACACGAATACGTTGTGGTTGTAAACAACCGGTTGATTCCGTAATCGTGGATTTTCGTTCACTTTCATCGCTTGCAGGGTTTCTTTCTTTCGCAAAATTAAATTAGAGAGAATATTGACATGAAATCGAGACAAGCACCAAAAGGAGACATTCTGATTAACGTTTCTTTTTATGGTTGTCGGATGTCGTTTTCTGTTCGAAATGCGAGAATTCTGATGAATTAAACGAAAAGAGATTATTAGAAGATTTTTCGTTGATTTTCAATAGAAAAGTAAGAATGTAGTAAATAAACCTCCACCTTTCTTAGTGGCAAGTCGAAAAAACTAAGTAGAGAGCACAAACGAATTCAAACGACAGTCATGAAAGAAAACTACCACAAACATACATTAACGACTTCACAAATGGCAAGCCAAAGAAACTAAGTAGAGTTGAAGTTTTGAACATCAATCACAAATAAAACCAGCCAAAGATAGACTACCAACTTCACAAATACAACAGTCGTGTTTACATCAGATATTTTCGACAGAATAATCAATTAAACGACGCTAAGAAGGTAACAGTATAAATAACACATCCGAAGCCGAACTCGTCCATCTGTGAAGCAAAATCTTATTGTATAATAATTAAGATGGTGGCGACCCAAAATTTAAAGATGCGTGATAGATAACTCATCTCGAAAAGAAAATCCATGATACTGTGGAAATCGGTTAACACCTAAGTTAGGGGAAAATTTCATCTGAAATGTTTAATCTTGTAAAAGAAAAAAACCCTGCAAGTGATAAAAATGAACTTTAGATGTTTTCTTATAGAAATTCTTTGACTCCCCTGGAGTCAAACTGCTTGCGGCAACTTACAAATCTAAATCTATCCGTTTGATTTCGAGACGACGCCATATAGTGGAGTACCGTATAGGGTGGATTAGGTAAGGTACGTACATAGATACACCCCCTGCCATACGCCACTGGCTGTTTGCGGTGACTTACAGATCCTAATCTATCCGTTGGGTTTTAAGACGACGCCATTTACGAAAATACTATTTAGGGTATCTTAGGTATGTATCCATACACCCCCTGCTGTACGCCACTGTATTTGCTGTAGATGGTCATTCATATTACGTTTTAGATGCTCCTCTAATAACTAACATTCAGGCATCGAGGCAAAATCGAAACGGGAAGTAGCTCAAATATTATCCGAGTTTCGTGTACATTTCTTATGAAGTCAAAATTAAGTTGCCCTGGCATCGAACTAAGGATCAAATTAGAAGATCTTAAGCTTGAATATGAACTATTCCCAATAATAATTTTTAGCTATTTGGTTTTTCGGAAAAGACCCTGAAAAAAATTTTTAAAAGCCACCCCATGTAGATCTCATAGGCGAAGTTTGATCCATCCTAGCATCGAACCAAGGATATCTGATATAGAAGTCCATCCATATTACGGTTTAGAAGCTTCTGCAGTAACTATCTCTCAGGTTTAATTCATGTATTTAAACGGGAAAAGTACCTTTTTTGGGACCTCCTAGGCTCGAACTCATGATACCTAGGAGTGATGTCTTAATTATTTCTTAGTGAGAAATACAGGGTCTCCACGGAAAAAAATCGCCGGGTCAGTGACGCCGTTCATTCATTGTTATTTCAGTTTCTTTTTCCTTCCCGTATTTTAATATATTTACTTCATTGCTCATAATTAGTAATCGTAATTATGCATGATGTACCGTCTAAAATAATCATGCTACTTACATAACATGTGGTGGTCTTCTCTTTATTAATTTTAAAATTTATATGTTAAGCGCCAACGATAAGAGTACCTCGCCCAGCAGGCATGGAGCACTGTACACTGAACGCTGGAGAGTCTCACTATACAGTGAACGCCACCTTAGGTAGGGTTCACTGTGCTCCCTGCCGGGTAAGTGCTCCGTACCTCTTACACCGGTAATGTATTGGGGTCGGGGCCAAGTATAAATTAGGAAGGAAAGAATTATACGTTCTGAAACTGCGTTTTGGTTCTTGCATGGAGACGGAGGCCTTTAACGTTGCTACGCAATGCTACAGTACGCACAGAGTCTGTTATGTTCTATACATTTCTTTTTCCAGAGAAGATCAGTCACAGAAATATTCGTGATGGTAAGTAGAATAAAGAGCAGATTTCGATCTGGAATAAAATCGTCTCTCTTTCTTTCTGCTTGCTTATTGAATTTACCGGTATATCTTTTTTCTCTTATCTTTGCAGCTTCTACGATTATAAAGGTATTTTGGCATTATCGAAAGAACAATAGAGGTAAAATATATGTATCTATTCTTAAATGCTTAATTCTTTTACCCTGGTCAGGCCTCATCTTGAATACGCGGCAAGTATATGGGATCCAGCGGATGAAACGCACACCCGCGAAATCGAGAAAGTTCAGCGCAAGGCAATNTCTTAGTGGACGCGTAGAATTGTCGAAGAGTCTGTCATGTTTTCGAAAATTGCGGCTGTCTTTTTGGAATCGCACGTCCTTCGATAACACTTAAGTTCAGATTAAAGATAGTACATGCGTGAATACAAAAAACTAACCGCATGTAATTTTCCCCACTACATCATTTCCAAAATTTGGGTGCGTTTTAAATTCAGACACATCTGGCAATCCAGAATATAACGTGAAGCTAATGAATATCTGCAAGTTATTACTTCCATAAATATATCATGGTTACCGGGAAAAGTTTCCTCTAGATCAACAGTCCAAATTAATGTTCGGTAAAAGCACTGAACTTAATAAAATAAGCAAGCACTTCGTTATTTCCACAGAGAATATTTAATATAACGACCGGTTTCGGCTCGCACCATCATCTGGTAAATGATCAAAAAAGCAACACACACACACACACACACACATATATATATATATAATTATTAAACAAGTAAACGCCCTACTCGTAGCTTCAATACCATATGAGTACAATAATTGAACAGAGAATGATGTAGCCTCGTCTATGNATGAGCGCAAGATAAGGGAAATAGATGCTAGGACAAGTCGTTTTAGGGACTCTTTCTTTCCGCGAACGATACGCGATAATAACAAAATAAGGAAATAGCGCGAGCATCCGGTGTTAACACCCCCTGCCACACGCCGAAAGAAAGCTTGTAGGGTATTGATGTAGATGTAGATGTAAATGCAACGTGCCGACTGATTTTTGAACAGTTTAGATAAGTTTGGGCACAGGTCGGGCTTAAGAGCAACCATTTCTTACAATGCTGGAGCCAGATTGAGTTCTGGCAATCAATTTTCTTTTACGTCGTCCTTTAATACCGTACCCTTAAGATGTGCACGAAACTTAAGAAAATATGAAAGAGAAGCCTTACTATATGAGAGAAGGTAACGTCCTGTAGACAAAATTTAGGCTAATTTCATTACCTCACATTTGCAAAGGTTGGGAACTGTAATTAACCACCCCTATTTACGAATGAAAATTTCCTTAGTTGTTGATAATAATGCGAAAAATAACTCGCACATATTCGAAGTCAAGATTTATTTTCACACAAAAAATAATAGAAATCTTCTTTTTCGGTCAGCGATGTAAATGTTAGCAAAGTATTCACCAACACATACTTTAATTTACTCGTGCGCTCAAAAGCCTCAGTCTGAAGGAGCTCCCGCTTCTTAAAGTGCGCGAGAACAAATCCAAACTTCAGGATAATGAGATTCCCACAATCCTGATTTCTTGCCTATAACATAAACTGTAATTCACTAGAAATACAAGAACTAATCAAGAAATATATTGAGGGAGCTTTCGATCTGTTAATGTTTACGAACTATTGCTTGGTTAAATGGAAGATGGGATTTGATAGTCTCAATTTCGCCAAATAAAGTCCTATGTATGTATATACGTACTGCAGCTCTCTATATGTGTATCCTAGGTACGACATGCCTCCGACAGAACATAAGGTACGGTAAGGAAGATAGCATAAGTCTTCCGTTGAGAGACTGTCGGAAAAGGGCATGGATAAGGAGGTTTCGTGGAAGGTTTACGCGAAAACGCTCAACAGCAGCCACAATCGAAGATCTGATTAAAAGACTGCGTCATATTCAATGATTTCCATGTCAGCACCTTACGCAACAAAGGGTGAGAGAATCAAAGGATTTCCTTTTCGTCCGACGAATTTGAACGGAAACACGAAAGCGGGTAATTATTTCGGTTGATTAGAATTAATCAGTATAGAGTCAGTCTCTTCATAGCCTAGGCTATGAAGAGACGTTTCTGTCATAGGAAACGGAAGCCGAAAAGAATCGTTATTTACGGCTGAATGAAAACCGAACCGAAAAAATAATGAAAGTCTTCAACCGAAACCAAAATCAGCTACTTTTTCCCTTCAAATCCCTGCTTCCAAAAACCCATCTTTTATGCAAGGATGTTGGAAATAAGTTAGAATGGAAAAGCCTTGCGGCTGAATCCAAGGATATTTTTCACACCTGCTTATCCTTCATTTCACAAACTTTCCATACAAACTCTTATTTTTGCATAACTGAGTCCATAAGTACTTTCTTTTGTATCGGTCATAATTTATATAAAAGGTGTGATTAAAGGCGTTCACTAACATTAACTTGCGACTAACATTGGATTCGCGTCCTAGAATCGTAAATGGAAGTCCTCTTAGACTTAGCCTATGACTAGAGAATATACAATCCATACTCTACTTGATTCTGAATTCAGAGCGAATGCGTGATAATATCTACGGAGGCGGTCGTCCATATTACGAGCTTCTTTTATTAAAACACGGTTTTGAATGTATCTCATGTTTATTGCTATTACTAGCCGATAATAGTCGCTGACGAAACATATTGTTGATTAGTTACGTATTTATCCTAGTTATTCAAAACTGTGATTTGTAACGAATCCTTCAAAGGCGTAATATTTCATATATAATTATAATCTTTCAAACTTTAACACACATATTTATATGGCCTTTTAACAAGCCAGAGTAAAAAAACCGGATCATTCCTATTTGTAAGCAAGGAGAAATGCATGGTTCAGATGCTTGAGTTTCGACTAAGAAATGAAAGAGAGTAAGTCTCTGGGGGACCCGGGTCCCAACTTTTCGGGCAGGTGTCTTCATTCCTATTTGTATTCGATTTCTTATCCGTGTTTTCTTCGCAATTTTCAAATCCATATTCGAGGGTAATTCTGACTCAACCATCTGAGTGGAGTCATACAGACTATGTCAAGTATTTAGCAAAAATACTCCACAGAAAAGAAAAAAACTTTGTAATTTTCCCACACCATTTATCACTCACGACCACGTCACGTTCTCTTCTGTAATGTGACCATCCATGAAGTAACGCCCATAGATCTCCGTAAAAGTATTCCAACTTGAGAAGAAGCTTCCTAATTATCCCTCAGGCCAGTTTAAAACATTCGAAAGTTAAATCAATCGATTCACTTCAACTTGGTTTTGCCGAAAGTGGTCCATTTCGCAAGATGGATGCTTTCGGGTCTCAAAGAGAAATTCGTGGCGTGGATGCGATATTTATGGACTCCGAAATAGAGAATGAGGAGAAAGGAAAAATAAATCTCTTCCGCACACACGGCGTATCCAAGGGAGATTAATGTATCTCATACTGGGACGTAGAGTGCAACAAACCAGGCAATCGAATCTCGCAGGCTGAATACTAAAGGGGTTTCTTTCTTGTTAGCAGTCCGCACGGACTGACTCGATCTCAAGATGATCCTTGGAGAACTGCTTCGCTTTCCTCCACGCTCGAGAGGATGTTGAAGAAGGAAGAGCAGTGATTGGAGGAAGACCACTCTCGAAAAGGTTTTCTTTAGTCCGCAAGGAGAGGGAATTCTGGAAAAAAAGATTTGAGTGCCTTTGCTATATTTATTGCGACTCTCCGATCACTCGCTTTCTAAACACTTTACCAAATATTCGCTCCCATTGCAAGTTTTCGATAAAGATTATTTTTCCGTTTCCGGACATCTCTGAAGATAGCTATAGGCGTCATGAATTGTACGCATCGAATTACTTTCATTTCCAATTTCGCTCTCTCTCTCTCTCTCTCTCTCTCAGGAACGCTTATCCGAAGATCGTGTTCTCGTCTACTCCTAGGAATATCTTCCGAAAAAGAGTTAGCCTCTGCGAAAAGGAGTTCCTCATATCTTTCGATCCTTTGATTTGCGGCCCTTCACTGCATTCGATGAGTGACGTAAACACAAAGATAAGCTCACTTGATGACTCAATGGCGTACATATCGTTAAAAAACGATTGGTCATCTCGAATCTTTTATTTTCGAATCGATTGAAATATCAGAGACATTGATTTGGGCGCCCTTCTTATTCTTACTTCCTGTTTACATCTTCCTGCACATAATCGGAGAAATTTAATTATGACTCTTGTTTTCCCTCCATCGACTGCTGCTGCACAATGTCAAACTTGACATTCAAAGTAGGCATCTGTTTAACTCTGCGTTGTCACGTTAAGATGAATGAATAAAGCAACCCTTATCATGTTTCCTTGGCTGACAGCATCACCTGTCAGAAAATACTTTCTTATGATTCTAAACTTAAGTAATAAAATATAATTTGATTAGCTAATTTATCTCTCCTCTTCCTTGCCCTCAATCACGAAATTGTTCACGAACTCATTATGTCCCTTCACACCTGCTCTGAACACAAACCATTCACTGTCCGCTATTACATTTTGGGATGTCCTCCGAATAACGATCCGTTATTGGGTACAAAGAATAAATGAGTTTCAATTTTTATTTCTTATATGTCTTCAGTAATTAATTTTGAATGCAATGTGACCTTTGTATTTCTTTGTGTAATGTTTATTTCCTTCCGTAAACTTTCTTTAGACTTTTTTATTTAATATGTATACGACTGCTTTTATCTTGTACTATTCTTAGCCTTTAGGCCACAAGGCTGCATTAACGACATTGTTATTATTATTATGTCTCTTTTCCTCGCCACAAAGTGACGGTGTCATGGGAACGGACTGATGTCAAGTTCCATACATTAACACAGATAATTAGTCTTCGTTTATTTATTTGTATTATTCTTATTTATAATTTTGCTCATCTGACTTTTAGATGGTGTTCCTTCTTCATGTGACGGAACCTAAGTTCAAGTCACATAGAATGCATATTGGTATTTAGAAAGGATCGGACTATGTTACGTGTTTTAGAGATTATTGATTTTTGTATTATTTGGTGTAAACTAGTGTTTAGATTTATTCAATTCATGTTTTCTACAAAGGTATGAGGCCTGATTCCTGTTGTTGATATAACTAGAGGTATGGTTGTTACTTTCTCTTGGTGCCATACTCTTTTAATTTCTATTGCTAGTTCCTTATAGTTATCTATTTTTTCATTGTATTTTGCTATTATATTGTTATCTAGTGGGACTGTTATATATATAAGGTAGGTTGTCTTATTCTTTTTGTCTTGCAATGTTATATCTGGTCTATTGTAAGGTATTGTTCTGTCAGTATGTACGGTGATGTCCCAATATAATTTGTACTCTTCATTTTCTAATATATTATTTGGGGTATATTTATAATTTGGGATTTCATCTTCTATTATTATTATTATTATTATTTTTATTATTAAACAAGTAAACGCCCTACTCGTAGCTTCAATACCATATGAGTACAATAATTGAACAGAGAATGATGTAGCCTCGTCTATGAGATAAGTTCTAATATTTGCTGTCAGTTTCAATACCTTCAATTGTCTCCTCACGTGATATGCTTTCAGGCTTTCATTATGTTTATTAGCCACATTTAACTTCGGAATTACAAGCTGTGTTAGTCTAAAGTCACCTGCCACCCATCAGAGCTTAATTTTATCTATAGTCTTAAGGTGTCCTCTCTAATGCCTCATCTATGATCACTTGTGTAGTAATTCTAAATGATTGCAGAGTTTACAGTGCAAATCTAGCAACTCCTACTTGCTCCAATTAGGTTTTCGTAATTTCCTTTCCTTTGGTCAGGATTCAGATGTGGCTCATTTTGTAAAATGTATTTTATTTATTGGATTTCTTGTAGATTTTTTCACTAAAAATGTGACTGCAATTGTCACTGTAGCTGTAATCTTTCTTTGTTTTTGGCAAGCCTTATTGCTTGATATGTTTTTCAATTTTTTCGACACAGCAGATGTTGCCAAAAAATGCAAAAATATGTCTTCTTCATTGGTGATCTAATTTTGATGCTTTATCAAATTTACAGTTACATTGATCATAACCATCCAGCAGGCCACACTCTGCACATGTTGTAAGGAAGATTTTACAGATACCCCCATTGACTGTCTATACTGTTGGCCCTTGAACGTCATGCAATAACATATGCGAGTGAAAAAACTCTGAAATCGAGGGACGTATGGAATAGACACGTCGAAAAAGCCGGACAAAAGTCCAAAATGGCTTTTTTTGAGATACAGACCTGAAACTTTGCATATATATACACAAAATATTGCTGATCACGGAATGGTAAGTCATTTCTCATATATCCCATCTGTTACGTAGCTACTGAGGCTCAAACATGACTAAATTTCCAAAAACACGCCCGATTGAATTTTTCTTCGAAAATCTTATAAGTTAAGTCGATGGTGGACTTGTGGAAAGATTTTAATGGAATAAAAAACGTAATATTCTAGTAACATGATACTTTTCCTATATTGTCCATAAATTTTGATGATCTTGGTCAATATTTGTGCGGTATTACGTCACAAAATGGCGGACGCTTTTTTCAGGCAAAATTTGACACAAA
>KZ309243.1:18058-37845 GCA_000376725.2 Ladona fulva | reverse complement strand
AGCAAGCACTTCGTTATTTCCACAGAGAATATTTAATATAACGACCGGTTTCGGCTCGCGCCATCATCAGGTAAATGATCAAAAAAGCAACACACATATATATACATATCTCAAGACAGTTTTAAGGGGAGGGTAAGGAGAGGGGAAGGGTTGGAAAAAGTACACTCATTGGTGAGATTGTCTGCCAACGTTATTTCCAAAATTTCCAAGTCATCAAGCTTCCTTCCCTTGGGCTGCCGGTGTAGGAGTTTCGCGGAAAAAGTGCTATTGTCATCGCTTCGCCTTTTAAGCCAGGTATGAGATGTTAGAGATTTGCCGCTCAAAACTTCAAAGAAAGCAAACCGCGAATCGAGGAATATGCCAGTTTGTACATTCGCATCATCCACTAAATTATGAAAATATATATGATTTACTACTAAATTCAGAAAGAATATTGAAAAAGATCTAACTTACCAGGTCAAGATGTTCAAACAGTCTCCCGAATGGAGGAAAGCAATTTCAAATAACACAATCATACTAAAACACATTTATTTCACGAGGTTATCGGTAGACATTTGAGTTGCAATAAACGTTGACTGGTTACCTCAGACGTTTCAACTAAATTTGAAAAGAAAAAGCGTTCTGATGGACTTTCAGTTATACTTGGCAGTTGATCAGGAAGTGTAATGACTTTAACTTTTAAAAGTATACTATGGTGACTTTAGGAAATCAGTATCGATATATAAATAGCTTTAATGTACATGTAATCAACGAAAAGCATATTTTGTCGCACCATAACTGTTAAATTTCATTGGCAATATCGACCTGATTAAGGAAATTACCTAATTTGGCGTATTTTGTTCCTGTAATTCGTCGCTACTAATCTTTTATAACCGAAAAAGCTAAAAAAACTCAGAAAATGCCCGAATTTTCATATAACCTCTTAGCAGCTCCCTACGTTATGTGAATTAGAAGTAGGAATTCTATTCTACTGGTAAACTCCCCGGCGATACATGACGGAATTTAATTGACTTGAAAAATATGTCTAAATATATTGTAAATATATTGCTAATGTTTATATCTGGTCCTAAGCCAGAAGTTGTCCTTCGTAAGTCAATGATGCATCTCTGACCGGTTCGAATGAATAAATTTGCTCACAATAAATCTGTAATATATTTTGTGTAAATATTTTATCAGTTTTAACTTTGACAACGGCATTCATATAACTTTTGAATTTTCAACTCTTAGCAATAATATTATTTAAATTCTTCCTGTAATCGTTCTTTTTGGTATCAGTAATCGGGTTCGGTCAACGCAGAGCGGGTACGTCTATTACGGGTAAGTCTGTTACGTGAACTTGTTCATACCCTGATTATTTTATAAGTACTGATTATGATACAGTTTTCAGCTAAGAATGGTAGCAACATTCTCAATAATCACATGCTCAATTTTGTTGAACATTTTGCAGTTCGTGGTAATTCTCATATATTTAAAAACTCGTCTTTTGTAAAAAATCCGTTTTTCTCGCAGAAATCTTCCCCGATGATGTTTCATCGTCATCTTGATCGTATCAAATATTTGAAAATTGGATTTATTAAGAAACACTCCTACTTGGCCGTATTTTCTCTCTGTGATTTGTATATCATACTTTGCAAATGCTGGAATCTCAGACATTTTCTTCGTTCTCTTCACAAAGCCTTTCATAAGTTCGTACCATTTATTCTATTCGGACCTTAAATATCCGTATGTTTTATGGGATAATGCATCAGCTCAAATTCCACAGTCGCCATCCAGAGGATGGTTGTTTATAAATATTCACAAGATTTCCGTATATGTTATCCAAATTCTCGCAATTACGAATCTATATGCTTTGCATGTACTGGAATTACAGAAAATTGCCTCGTATTCATAAAGTATCTCATTGATTCCAAGCGCTATCTCTGTATTCTCTCTGGATTCTATCTCTGTATGGACCTACAATGCCCGTGTATTCTTCCAGGATAATGCATTACCTGTAACTCAACACTCGTCTTGGTCGTCAAGGGGATAAATTACTGCAAAACATAGCCAATAGTCCGTAAATTTAATCAATAATGTCGCAGTTTCGAATATATATCAATATTTCACGACTAAAATAAAAATATATAATCATTTTCTGTCTTGTCTCGATTTCGTAAAACCATTATTTCTAAATTTTGAGAAAGAAGTAAAGACTGCTGGACATGAACTTTACGTGCGTTTCTTGTGGAAAGGTGTTGTGGTTTTCCTGAGATAATTTCTTATGTCTTTCATAGGTTAAGAAGCACAACGCAATTTATCTTAATGATCTAGAACTAACACTTTCTGGGATGGAGAGCGGACGGACACATTGAAAATTGCAAATACTTGTTATATAAATAACTTATGATATGGAGGCTATGATCCCTATTGCTTGAAGATGACGCTTAAGCGTCGTGTTCTTCTATGAACCACACCTTCATCTCCTAGATTTGTATTTGCACCGTTGGTAATTCGTTGGCTCCTCTTCTGCCCTTAAGTCTTTCGAATTAAATTTAAATCTGAGAAGGACTTTTCCTATATCAATGTAATCCTTTCCTATCAATTATTCATATCTTGACTATCTTAAGCACTATTTCCAGCCATAAGCCTTTTACGAGTCTTCAAAGAAGCAATTGCAGTCTCTGCTTCGAATGCAATATGAGTAATAAAAATCACCAAAGGTGGAGATATTAAAATTACGAAAGGAGGAGGATAACGAAGCGGATGAATCCCAAGGATTATTTATTTTTAGTATATAATACTGGAAAGTGGGAGACCTGAGTTCGATCTCCAGTCACGTCGCAATTTTTCACACCTGTTTATCCTTAACCGGAATCGTCTTTAAAAGCGCGAAATTGAGAATGAAAAATTCTCCTTCTGTATTTAAATCGATAGATCGAGGACTCCTTCACGGGTCCAAAATTAACTCCTAAGGGAGTTAATTTTGGACCCGTATAGGTTAGTTTTATATTTCATTACAAATCAGTGCACCAAGATTTTCGGTCGTCACTTCTTTTTTAAATAAATACACAGTCAAATTCTATTTTCCGATCCGGTAAAGAAGACGTTGGAGAGAGACCTTCTTAGTGGACGCGTAGAATTGTCGAAGAGTCTGTCATGTTTTCGAAAATTGCGGCTGTCTTTTTGGAATCGCACGTCCTTCGATAACACTTAAGTCACTCATTAAATCACGTGAATGAGAATCGATATTCTATGTTGTGATAAATACCTAGTAATAATATAAATAATAGTGAGTAATAGGTAGAAAATAGGGTTATTATAAGGTTGAATAAAACATTTGTTTTTGTCCTCCAAACGCCATATCTTGCGGTGCAAAATGCAATCTGTTGAAAATTGAGAATTTGAATTACATTTTCCATTTCTCGGCCATCAAATGAGCCGCATGTGATGCTCAGATGAACCTCACTGCAAAACAATCAAGAGATCGCTCCCCTAATCTATTTTTCTCCCGATCAACTTCGATCCTAAGAATTCGGTCTTCTAATTTTTCCACCAAAGCCCATGTGCTCACGACCTGTACAAGGACATCTCAGATATTACATTTTCTTCTCAATTTTCTCGGCTTATCCCGAGTCAACAGTCTTCTCTTCCCTGTCCTTTCCATATTACTTCTTCATAATTCCTACTTTACCTTCCCAGTCATGCTTCTTTTGGTCCTACGCTATTCTTCAATACTTTATTATGTGGAATGTCGCGGGATCGTTACTGAGTATTTATATACTGTGCAAAACGAGAGGTGAGAAAATTCATCACCCCAAAGGTTGCTGTATGCAAGCAGCTTTTAATCTGTATACGCAAGATACGAATATGGAACGAAAACAGAAAAAATCACGAGACATGTCGATTTTTATATAGGCCCTAACCATGAGACCTCAAGAAAATAGGAAGATAGGTATCATTGGTTTAATCCTAGAAGGCCCCAAGAAGGTGCTTTTGGAATTCTCAATGTCGTTAAAGGAGGTAGTTCTCTAATGCATGCTGCATCCCACGGTGGCCTTGGGTTCGATGCTAGGACGGTTCAAATGTTACTCTTGAAACTCAGATTTCGTCTTGAGCCATTGAGGGAAAAAAATGAAACAGCGCAAAATGAATCGAATCACAATAGTCGCAGTTTTCTCCATTCTCATCTTACGGAAAAGCAAAAATGTTTTTCGTTCACGAAATACTGCAATAAAAATAGAAAACCATTAATTCCCAATATCAATGTTTACATTTAGATGGATATTGTAATTTAAGGAAACAAATGCAGCTCATGATTTTCATGAAATAAACGTGCGTATATTTCGAGCGTATATTTCGTTTACCATTTCTTCGGAATTAATTTCTTTTCTTTATGAACAACCTACTTCTGCATCGGCATGTATTTTTCGATTGGATTTACCTTTAAATATAATCATTAGTGGCCGCATTTACTACAGGCGCTTGGTGATGCCTCTCAGCAGTTGAAACCGGTCGTTTGTTATCAGATATGGTGGAAATTTACAGCGTTTCATTTATTCTAGATTTACTTCTACTCGCAATTGCAATTTAATAAGAGATATGAAATAGAAATCTTTTGATTGGGGTCAATATGTTTTGATGTACCAATCACAGGAAACTTCTAGGTCTGGGAAAAAGTAAAACCAAATATACGAAGTAAATTTTAACTAATTACAAAACGTAATACATTAATCGTGTTGTATCCAAAGGAGGGAACATTTTTCCGTTTTTGATCATTTGCCATTTTCAGCAAACGTGAAAATATTAATTTGCCTCATAATTTTCTTGCCTAAAAGAAGTATTGACAGTGATTTCGGAGTATTTATAACTCAGCGTAAGCACCGAAGCGCCTTCGCTTGGACAAATTAAAATTAGGTAATCACTTCTTAGATTACAACGCATGTGCAATTAACGTAAGTTGTTAGTTAGCTACCACTGCCTTAATTATTTTCATTGCCTATCATTTATTCGCGGAAGAAATTGAGGTAACATCGTATGAGATTTTACTAAAAATGGAAGCCTACATTAAAAAATTCGGTTCTTTTTTTACCAATTCCTACGGCCAAAGTCTTTCCTCATCAGATGTTATTTCTTATCCTCGCAATGAGTCAAAACATCGGAATTAAGTATAAAATACTCGGATGTGAATGCGGAAAATCTGAATGTGAGGCACGCGCGCTGTGTACACATGCAGGTACTTGTTGTTTATGCACTGAACATAAAAAAACAAGAATGTACGTCAAAACAGAAAAGTTCAGAATGCATGCTTTATTCACTCCGGTCTATCAATTCCGCAAAATTAGTTCTGAAAATGATCTGCACTCTTTCCTGCTCAAACGACTTTAATGAATATTTACTAATCTGCGGTTACGTTTTGGACTTCGTCCCGATGATTAATAAGAGAACGTTGCCCTATTTCTTTGTGTACCCAGATATGGTTACATTTGTGAGACAACGGACCATGTAGCAAAAGAGCATTTTATGTATGATGTTGCATTTTAAACGGTTGCTGGAGCAGTGGTTGGCAACGCCGGATTCCAGGTCCAGTCACACTCGTATTCGTGGCTCGATTGAAATTTTGTCTCACATTTTGTTAATCGAATAAAAGGTCACCCATTTGACTAATTACTATCCACTCTTACGTTATCCGACTGAAGGTATCTCCTCATCTACAATAAGAATGATAAATCCTAGGTCATTAATTCAACCGAATCTATTCTTTTATCTAATTTTGGTAGATGGAGACTTTTGCATAATGATTTCCTTCTCTGATGGACCAATGTATCCATTTTCTCCTTCTGAAGGTGCCGCATTTGCTACTTTCGGAAATAAATATCATGTCTTCGGGGATCTAATTACATTCTCTAGAAGAAGTGCAGTCAACCAACCGAGAATATATTCGAACGCTGCACACCGGAATCGGACAACGAATGTAAACGCATTGCTATCGAGCTTTTTACTTTTTTTACAACACGGATTGTTCACGGAAAAAATGGATTAAAAAAAAGAGATGCCATCGTGTTTATCGTTCCTATGTTAGTCGACTAATGGAGGAAATAGTGGGGGAGTAATAAATGTACACCTTGCTTATGTGTATTTCATTACCGCAATGAAGCTTTTAATCTCCCACACTGCGTCATTTAACAACAGTCGCCGTTTCGTGCTTTTCCACTGCTCGGATTCCCTCCGCAGCTTCCCATTTACCTGTCGCATATCTCAGATGAAGCCCCGCTCTCTTTTTGTAATTACCGCTAATACGCATTATAAATTAATTTTTTTATTTCTTCTTCGATTTTTTCCAGTATAAATCATACCCCGTATAAATTGTCACCAGCCTATGTTCCCAAGTCTAATTTACTTTCCTTACTTATATCTCACAAATGTGCGATAAAATTGAGAAATGTTTTGCGGTTAGTTTGGAAACTAAAATCCGAGCAGGTGGCATTTTATATACGTGTTTAATCAATTTATTCCATCGAATATATAATTGTATATTTTGTATGCAATCGGGACGCATTCTAATGTGCATTTACCTTGAGCTAAGATGCAAAGGGCCAACAGTCCGAGGAGTCGGTCCAGGATCTTCGTCTGCTCGGCAGAATCTCTTCCCCTCATTTTGACACTCATTCACAGCACATCACATCAATGTAACGCCCTCTACAGTACACTCCATATTTCCGAAATCAGAAGAAACGACTCAAGAAGATATTCTTGTGCGTTTTATCAATCGAGAAAGTCGAGTCGTGGATCGCAGCACTTATCGTTCCAGACAGGATTATCCTCGGAAATCTCTTCCGGGATCTTCAGGAAGGCGTCCACGACAAAATAATTCCGGAAGATTCCCAACGAATTTTTCCTTTTCCTGTTCCGGATTTTCTTCGATTTATTTTCTTAGGTTTATATTGAGATCTCCCTTTACCACGATTTCCAATCCCCTCTTCAAAGATTTCACAAGTTTTCTTTCCCGACGCAGGTGTTTTTTTCCCTCCGAATCTCTATTCTTTCGAAACTTTTCCACTCAGCCGGCTGTTTCCCCCCGCTGTGGCATGCAAATGTCCCTGCACATTCGTTCACCTATTTTCAAACGCAGTACACTGATTTCCCGCGATCACTTTCGCGTATTCGACCGCCCTGCAGCTCACTGACGACGGTTTAAATAAATGAATCCCTGGGCATTTTCGCCGTTAGCAACGCGCGTCCGTCCCGCTCGGCAGTCGGATGAGTTCTGAAGCAGAACTTCAACCCCACCCTTGGTCCTCTGAGGATTGCTGCGCATGTCTCTCCCCCCCCACGCCACACTACCCCCTCTTATTCTTAACGCAATGATCATAAGATGAGGACCAATTTTAAAAGCGTCGTAAACATGGAGACTGAATGCTATGATTAAAATTTGGCTCCATATTGCGGTTGGCTTGCCTCCTTCAAATGGCTCCATGAATCCCAATAATTACGACCGTATCGATTGCGTAATTACGCCTTTATTAGGGTGATTATTAAACCGCCAGACGGATCAATTTTCCATTGATTTTGTGTAAAATGGGTTTAATGTTCATCTCTCCTAAATTGCACGTCGTTCCAAAATGGCAGAGGAAAAGTTTAAACTTGCGTGTTCCTTTTAGGAAGTACCAACATTCTTCATTGAGAAAGATACGAGACGAACGAGGGAACAATACCTTATGATATACACTCTCCCTGGCGGTAAATTACGAGGGTCGTTCAGTCCTTAGAAAAACATACATAACAAACAAAATTATTTTGTGTAGATTTTCTTTTAATTTTTCTACATAATCTCCTTTTGATACAGTTTTCCAAGCGTTTCTCTAACTTTTTTTAGCCGTCCGAAAAGAAGGATTTTGGAAGGTCCTGAAAATATGTATCTGTTAGGGCGATGACCTCCTCGTGTTTGGACATCAAAAGAAATCACCGGGTGCCAAATGCGGTGAATACAGTGGATGTTGTGATAATTTAAACTTTAATTCCATAATTTTGGCCATCGAAACTGTGAAGGGCACCCGTGAGTAGTCTTGATGGAATAGGATCTTTTTCAAATGAGGATGCTTTTCTTGATTTCTTCGCTCAACCGGTGCAATAATAACGCACAATACTCTCCAGTTATCGTTTGACCTTTTTCCAAGTAATTGGTGATTCTGCGTGCTTCCTCAAAAACCTTGCCTTACCTTCCTGGCCGATTTCAACATCTTCGCCTTCTTCCGATCCCGTTTCCATTCAAAAACCCTGCATTTTGACTGTTCCTTTGTCTTTGGAGTGTAATAGTGTATTCATGTTTCGTCCAAAGTTATATATCGACGCAGAAACTCGTCAGGATTGCGTGATAAGTGTCAAAAAATCCTCGGAGTCGACCACACGATTACATTTATTCTCCTCTGAGACCAAACGCGGCACCTATCTTGCCGAGATTATTTTCACACTCAATTTTTTGTCTAAAATTGAAAACACTGTAACTTGCGATATTCCTGTGACCCCAGCTTTTTCACGCAATTTGATTCGTCGATCACGCAAAACCATAACGTGTATTTCGTCGATTATTTTGGAGGTAGTCACTTCCACTAGACGTCTCGTTCATCTGTTGACAATGTTCATCTTTTGTGGATGTACGGCCACGTTTAAAATCGTTTACCTAATTGTAAACAGTTGTAAACACGGGCAAATGTGCCATGATCTTCATCCAACTCAGCTCTGATCTCTTTCGGAGTTAAGTCATTTAAACATAAGTGTTTAATCACCGCTCGAAACTCACTTTTTTCCATTTTTCTACATACACATTAGTTTTTTTGCTTCAATTGCGAATAAAAATGAAACCATGTGATGGATATAACTGAGACTTTAACAGCAAGCTAGTGAGTAATGATGCTTACTAAAATCAAGCCATCTATGACACTGTGAGCGATTTTCTAAGGTCTCGAATTATAGTGATTTATTATGGAACCCAAATACAGGCCTACCTGACTAACGAGTGACTATGATAACGTATTTTTCGAAGAATTTTGACTTCTTTTTGGGCTAAGGAATGTTTCATTGAACGCGAGTGCTAACATAAAGCACCAAAATTGATCGGTCAAGCCCACAAGTCATCAATTATTTAAAATTAATCAATGGCTTGAGAATTAATTAATTAAAAGCTTGAAATTGTAGCCAACGCTTAAATATGAAAATCTTATATTTTCCATCAGTAAAGAAATGAGGTGAGCACTTCACATAGACGACCAATCGAAATCGGTGGTTATGTTCAACACAGCGAATTTAGACGCCTGATAACATCTTGTTTCGGCCAACGAATGTGATTCCGCAACGAATAATCTTCGTTAAGTGACGTATCACTATACTCGAGTTTTCAGCTATCCGGGTAATGGAGTGATCATTTTCTAAATACCCGGGTGTTCTGCTTCTCCAAGAATTATATAATTTTTCATAATTATACTCAGCATAAAACGCTTTATACAAAGCATTTTATGTTTTAGTTTTATGCGTTTCCTGCATTTCATCAATATAAACAAGTATTCATAATTCAGATTGAGAAATCACTATTCCGTAAAATTTTTTAATCCTCTCTTTCTTAGGCTTGCTTCTCCTTCCATCTGTTACTGCGACTGGACAGTAAATCTTTCTTTTATTTCATACTAGTAAACACTCTCGTCAAGAATGACGGAACCTAATTTAGTTTAAAAATATATCTATTATCGTATATATCTGGTCCTCCTAAGCCAGAAACAGTCCGTCGTAAGATCATAATAACTCGATATATATTACTTACCATTATTTATAATGTTTATCCTACTGTTTCCGAGTCATGAAAGCCTAACTTCCGTACATTTCTTATAGAAAAACATAAGAACTGTTTATCCCCGTGTACTTATATGGGATAATTCATGAAATCAACATTCAACAACGGCCTTAGTCGTCAAAGGAATGAGTTGTTTATTTCCAAAAAAATGTTACGAAATTTCCGTGTATTCTATCAAAATTCTCGAAATTTCGGATCTATATCAATATTTCACGACTAAAATAAGATTTTATGTTCATTTCCCTTTCTTGTGACACTTGTCTCAATGTCATAGGACTATTGTTTCTAATTTAATTTTGTAAAAGGAACAACCTCTGCAAGTCAAGAAAATGTACTTTACGTTCATCTCTTATGGAAACGTATTATGGGCTCCTGGGTTCGAACCCGGACCTTTACTGAGATGGAAATAGTTTTCCTTGGGGCTTCAGCACCGTAGGAACACAATGCAGTTTGTTTCAGATCTCTAAGTCAAGCCGTTTCTGAGATAAATACGGGGACGGACAGATGGACAGATGANTTCTTGTGATTCCAAGCATGCATCGTTCCATACTTCTTTGTGTAGTCTGAAGTCGCTGGGTTATTGCTGCGTTTAACACCCATGTTTCACTTCCATATTTCACACACATGTTTCACTTCCATATGTCAATACTGGTAGAATGCATTGGTTGAAGACCTTTCTCTTCAAGACCATTGGCATTTTCGCCTTCAGAATATGGGCGTTTCTTCCGAAGGCACTCCAGCCTAGTTTCATCCTTCGATTCACTTCATTAATCCTGTTTTTCTCTCCTGTCGTAACCAGTTGTCCCAGGTAAGTGTACTCTGAACAAACATCAAGGGGTACCTCTTGTAGTAGGATTGGTACTTGTGCTGCAAAAGAATTATACATTACCTTAGTTTTCGATAAGTTTATCCTGAGTCCTATTTTCTGCCCAGCCGCGTTCAGTTCTTGAAGTCTTGATGCTAGATCTTCACCGTTGGTTGCGAAGAGTACTATATCATCTGCGAAACGCAAATGACTGATGTGCTCTCCATTGATCCGTAGGCCTCTTTCCTCCCAGTCTAAGGTTTTAAAGACTTCTTCCAGAACGGCTGTAAAAAGAATTGGTGAAAGGCAGTCGCCTTGTCTCACTCCCTTCTCAATCCGGAATTCCTCTGTTTCTTCATGCAGCATTACAGAGGCTGTGGCGTCCTTGTAGATGCTGCGTAGAAGTTGGATGTACTTTGTATCTATCCCTTGTTTCCCCAGTGCCTCCAGTGTGGAGGAGGTACTTACCGAGTCAAAGGCCTGGGCATAATCCACGAAGCAGAGTACTAGTGGCATCTCGTATTCGTTCATTTTGCTGATAATTTCTTGCAGCGTGTGGATGTGGTCCATAGTGCTGAATCCCTTGCGAAATCCAGCTTGTTCTCTGGGCTGGGCAGCTGCCAGGGACGTCTTCAGACGTGCAGCTATTACTCTCATGAACGTTTTGTAAATAACAGGAAGGAGGCTGATGGGGCGGTAGTTCTTCAAATCTTCCTTGCTTCCTTTCTTGTGCAAAAGGACAATCTTTGCATGGTTCCATTCCTTCGGAATTCTCCCTTGTCTAAGGCAATTAGTGAATAACTGCGCTAGGACAGGAGGAATTTCTGTAACACCAAGTTTCATATATTCTGCTGAAACTCCATCAGCTCCTCCTGCCTTTCCATTCTTCATCTTCTTGATGGCCTCTGTTACTTCTTCTGGGAGAATATTTTTGATATAGTATCCACTATTCCCATAGTAATATCCACTGTCGTAGATATTACTATGAGAACGATCTTTACATTCTTTCAGATCCATTGTTTTTATGGAATGAGTGTTTCAAAGGCTGCAGTTAAGAATTACCGCTATGTTTACTATTAATCCATCCTGATTCATTTTATCATTAAAGATTATATACAGTGTATTGGCTTTAATGGCGATATTGCGAATGGCTTTAGAGGCGATATATGATTGGCGATAAAGTACCGCATGATTTCCTAATAGCAAAGACACGGAAATTAAATATCGATCATAAAGTTATAGATTGGGTTCTACTTTTTTGAAGAAGAGATAATAGAAAGTTAGAATCGGAGATGTTTTCTCAAAAGAGGAAGATGTTACTTCAGGTATTCCGCAAGGCAGCGTTCTTAGGCCACTATTATTCCTCATTTACGTGAATGACCTCCCAGCAAATATTAAATCCGATATCAGACTATCTTCTACTATCCAGTAATTGCCTTATTTCAATTGGACATAAGTCGTATATCTTGTTCAGTATATATGAAAACTCTAGATGCTTTTCCTAAGACTTAATGTGTATAATGATTTTTTCTTAATAAATATATTTTTCCTTTTATGAATTTAACAACACTGTAAATTTATAACTGTCTTAAGGTCATAACATTAAATTCTTGGATAGGTCTACTGAAGNCCCGTGCACTTATATGGGATAATTCATGAAATCAACATTCAATAATGGCCTTAGTCGTCAAAGGGATGGGTTGTTTATTTCCCAAACATTTTACGAAATTTCCATATGTTTTATCGAAATCCTGAAAAGTTCGTATCTATATCAATATTTCACGACTAAAATAAAAATCTATGATCGTTTTCCTTTCTTTTGACACTTACGCTGATTTCGTAGGACTATTGTTTCTAATTACATTTTGTAAAAGAATCGACCTCTGCAAGTCTCTGAACACGTAATTTACATACACCTCTTATGGAAACGTATGTTGTGCTCCTGGATTCGAACCCTGGGTTTTACATATTGAAGATTAGCTTTCATGGGGGTTACATTACCGTAGAAAAACAATGCAGTTTGTGTCACTCTAAGTCAAGCCGTTTCTGAGATAAATAGGGGACAGACAGACTAACAGACATTTGTTACATCTCTATATATGAACACTTCTCCGGATAAGATAGATTAACTAAGGCATTGTACACCTCCTGCAACACTCCGCCTGCCGTACACCGAGTGCCATCCACAAACTACAATATCCTAAACAAATTATTCAAAATACGTGTATACGAATTGTCCTAGCACCGTACCTGGGTCTATTAGGACAAAAATCTATGGTGAATACGATAGAATCAACATCATCTTTCGATACTGCGAATTTCAACATCCTACCTCATCGGGAAATACCCTAACGAATTTCTGAAAATACGGTAATACGAACAGTCCTAGCATCGAACCTGGGGCCATACGACAAAAACATTTTGGGCATACGATAGACAATCATCTATTCTAACAACACCGAATTGAACAGTGAATTGCGTCTTTCTATCTTAACGCAAAACACCCTAAATGAATTCTTGAACTTAGGACATACGAAATGCCCTAGAAATAAAGGATGCACAGGTTAAACATATTTACGCATACAATAGATGTCTATGTCGTATATCGATGGCGTGAATTTCAACATTCAATCACACCGGAAAATACCCTAAATGATTTCTTGAAAATTTGGCACTAATAATTTACCTATCATCGAACATGGGGCTATTAGGGATAAAGTTTTTAAAGAAATCGGAAGATAAAAACACGTTTAAAGGACTCCTTAAATTTGATCGTTCTATCTTTATGCAAAATACGCTGAAAAAAAATTTTAAAAAGCGCTCAATGCATTTAAACGGGAAAAGTACCTATTATAGGGCCTCCTAGAATCGAACCCACGATGCCTAGGATGGATGTCTGCTTTTTTCCATAGTGACCAAACCTGGGACTTTACAGAAAAAATGTGGTGGGTTTCATCCTCATCCTTAGTATCCTATATACGTGTGTGTGTTTGTGTGTATATATGAAGCGCCTATATTAAGAGAAGAGTAATAGCAGCTTGCATACTGCAAGCTTAATGTGAGATAGAATAACTAAAGGCGGAAGGAACAGCCTCACAGAGGCGGCGATTTTTTTCCAACTCATTACTTAAAACTATTCAATCTTTCTATTTAAATTCAAAAATAGTAATTGATACCGGTATTGGCAAAAACGCAGCACAGGAAATCATAACCAATCAAGGTGTTAGGCAAGGTCTGTCGCCAACATTATTATGACTTGATCATCAGCAAACAGCATTGAACTTAAAAATTGAGCTTCTCCTATTTGAATTCCTTTTGGTGTAACTTTTCTCCATTCTCGTAAACAATCATCTATGTATAAGTAATGTAACTATGCCATCCGTAAGATTGTCAGAAATTAATATAACAGTTTTACGGTAACTGAAGTAGTAAGACGCGCTCAGTTGTCGCAGTGCTGAATTGGTCTAGATCTTTGTTAATACACGTGTTGTTTAACATAAATAACGTTAATATACAATGTAGAATGTTAAAATTGCACAAGGTATGATTTAAGGGTCTTTAAGTTCATATAAAAAGAATTTTTGCCACATATATCGAAGAGTTGACGTAAATACTGCCGACGACATTTAAACGAAATACTGCCGTCATCCGTGGTTAAACAAAGAAATAACTCACTATATCAGTACTCAACATATTATGCTATCTGTCAGATTGTCAAAATTAATATAACATAGTTTTTAGGCTAATTAGTAGTGAGACGCGCTCAGTTGTCACGCGCTCAGTTGTCGCGGAACCCGTCAGGTACATGAAAACTAGAAAGTCACCTATATATAGGAAAGAGGAGTATGGGTTCAATCAAGAAGAATGACAGGAGACATAGAGGTGTAGATGATCGGTTACGTCGTGTATCGTAATGGAGTCGTAAGATTAGCCTATGTTTGTAGTTTAACAAGTAAAAAGTAACGAAATTTCATTTCACATTTTTACAGTGACTATCTCTTATTGTCAACTAGTCGCTATTAATTTGGTTATAAGATTGAATGTTGAAATTCGCAGTATCGACAGAGTATGTAGTTTCTATCGTATTCCCTAAAGATTTTTGACCTAATAGACCCAGGTTCGATGCTAGGACATTTCGTATGCTCGTATTATGAATAATTCGTTTAGGTTATTGTAGTTGGTAGATGGAACTCGGTGCATGGAAGGCGGAGTGTTGCAGGTGGTTTGTAATGCCATAGTCAATTTATCTTACATTAAGCTTGCAGTATGCAAGCTGCTTTAACTCGTATATATATATACGAGTTAAAGTTGCTTGCAAACTGCAAGATTAATGTAAGATAGATTAACTAAAGCATTAGGCCCCATCTGCAACACTCCGCTTGCAATAAACGGACCGCCATCCACATACTACAATACCCTAAACGAATTATTCAAAATACATCCATACGAATTGTCCTAGCATCGAACCTGGGTCTATTAAGACAAATATCTTTACGGCATAAGATAGAAATCTATATCTTCTATCGATATTGCGAATTTCAGCCTTCTACCTTAACGCAAAATACCCTAAATGAATTCTTAAACTTCGGAAATACGAATTGCCCTAGCATCGAACTAAGGACAAAGATAATTTTCACCTCTATCGGTGGCGGTTCTATCTTACAGCGAAACACGCTAAATGATTTTCTGAAATTTTGGCATAAAGAATATACCTAGCATCGAACCAGTGATAATGCTCATGCGTCACAAGGAAGCTAAAAAAAGGTTCTAACCAATCGGTATCTCCGTACTTAAGAAATTAATTTTTCATTCTATAGACCTGTCTTTTAATGATTCTCTCCTCACCGCTGTTGTTATTCATCTTTATATCACTGTCAGATGTAATTATTTTATTCGCCCTTTGATTACATCACTTCCATACATTGCCATGCTTGCACCCGTACGTCCTCTTTGGTTCATTCCTTTCGTGTATCTTCAGTCTCCATATTTTTTTCTATGGTATGTCGTTTTCCACCGTTACAGTAAACTCTTCCCAGTATTTTATGTTTCTAAATATGCATTTCGTCTCATTGTGATTTTTAATTTTAGTTAGACTTGGTTTCATGGCGATAAATCCTCGCGAATCCTTATTTCGTGAATTCTCAATTCGTTGAGAAATTATCTTACTGCGAACTATTGGTAAGTCAGACGCTAGGGCCCTCTTTCTGAGGGGTGTGCGTTATCCTATGCAGCGAATAAATGCCCTCCTAATAAAACCGCTGGGCAAACACAGCGATATCGATCCATTACACACTAAATATCACACCGACTTTAATCTAAGCCTCACTCTCTAATATTTGATCAGTCGATTTAATTAGGAAAACAGCCACCAACACGGTGGCAACGCCGCATCACGTTCCTCTTCGATTAAGCGCTCTTCGGTGGCCGCGCAACTTTTTCAGATTCCTTCTTCGCCGGACAATTTGCCTTTTCCGTTTTTTGGCGTAAAAGAGAAAACAATGCTCTCTATTGAGTGTATACTCTATTGCCAATACTTTTTTGGTTACGCACACTTACACTCTACTTGAAAGTATACCAGATGAAGTGCCCGTTGATTTCTAGCAGGGAGAATAGAAATGGAATTAAAATATCTATTTTATATCACAGAAAGCATTTATCTTAGTTGAGATTAACTGGACGGGATATGGAAACGACATTGTTTAATTTTATCAGTACTGCTATTTTATCATACTTTGGAGCCGATGTCTACATTGACGATATAATATGGGTGTGCTTGACGGCAGATTGATGGTAGGAATCTACGGAAATTTTAAGTTATGAAACTTAACTTAAACTTAAAAAGAAAACGAAGTTCGTACGATGTTCCTTTTACAATTAATCGCGCAATACAAATTTATGTTTTATAAATATAATTAAGAGTAAAATTAGTTTTCCATACACTTCTTATTATTAGAGCTATTAACTGCGTCTAGGATCGAAACGAAGGCAAATGCAATTAAGTCTATTATAAGTGAGGCGTCTACTTTTACGTTTGTGTTTACGTTTGCAAGATTTACAACTTGTGGTTCATGAGTTTTAAGTAAAATAACAAGACTCAAAGTAGTAATCGCTTAAGATAACAAACGAGCTCAGTTGAACTGATTGGAATACCTTTAATATTAAGACATAAATTACCTGAATGAAGCAATAAAAAAGAGCAATCTCTTTGCCTGATCATCGTCAGAAGTTAATAATCGTCAAAAATACGCCAAAAGTCAATCAACATACAAACCAATCTTAGAAAGTAACAGTTCGCATACTCTCTAGTTATCTCATTATCAGTTGTTATACATACAGCTAACTACAGAAGGACTGCTTTAACTTTACGCACTTCTAAAAAATTAAAGAGCTAAAAACTCGTTCCTTGCTGTTAACAAACGTGCAATAAACATACATCCCGGTATAAACCCTCTCCAGGCGGTTTTTTCCACTCAAAGGACTCTTATGTGAGTATGATTGTATATATACGTCGGTATTTATGAGATGATTAAATTTTGTGGAAAGTAAAACTTCTTATTTCTTCTTGAATAACAAATGTGAAAAATAGTGACATGACATGTCGCAGTCATTTCGCTATTTTTCACACTTGTACTTTTAATAATACTACTACTACTAATTAACTTCGTATTACTTTAATTGATACAATTCTCTGAAAATTAATTATATAAAAGTATCCCTGACAGAGTATATAAACTCATTGTCAAGAAAACTGAGCGTTACTCTGTTCAGATTATCCAAGTTTATGCACCAACGGCGCCAACGACAGCGAAGAGGAAATTGAGAACCTCTATCAGACTCTTCGCTCGGAATATGATAAGAAGGACCACTATTAAAAAATCATCATGGGCGATTTTAAGACTCGTGTAGGTATGCAAGAAGGATGACCGGAAGCCAAACGTCGCGACGTTTCATCCGACGCGTCGGAAGAAACTGGATTCAAACATGACAAGATAATATCGAATATGCCGAGGTGTGCAAGTCTATCAGAGTAGCAATGAAGGAAAACGTGAGGAATTTGAAAGGAGGAATTGTGCAAGAGTTTATAGACAGCAACAAGACCATGAAGACCAGAAAACGCCTAGAAATTGAAAAGAAACGAATAAAGTTGTTCAGAAAGATGCTAGTGCACTACTTGAAACGGACAAGCAATGCAGAGGACAGTAACCGAATAATTCACCAACTTATACAAAAAGACAGAAAATGTTGAAGAGGAAAAACAAGAAGAAACACAAAACTCAGAAAATACCCCCTCTATTCTCCCAGAAGAAGTAACAGTGGCTATCAAGAAGATGAAGAATGGAAAGGCAGGAGGAGCTGATGGAGTTTTAGCAGAATATCTGAAACTTGGTGTCACAGAAATATCTCCCCTTTTAGCACAGTCACATTCACTAATTGCCTTAGACAAGGGAGAGTTGCCAAGGACTGGCATCACACAAGGATCGACCTTTTGAAAAAGAAAGGATGAAGGGAAAATTCCCAGTACTACAGACCCGTCAGCCTCTTTTCTGTTATTTACAAAACGTTCATAAGAGTAATAGCTGCACATCTGAAGACGTCCCTAGCAGCTGCCCAGCCAAAAGAACAAGCTGGATTTCGCAAGGGATTCAGCAATATGGACCACATCCACACACTGCAAGAAATTATCAGCAAAATGAACGAATACAAGAATATATTTGTCCAAAACAAAGGTAATATATGGTCGTTTTGCAGCACAAGTATCAATACAACTTCAAGAGGTGCCTAATACACATATCTGGAACAACTGGTTACAACAGGATAAACGAAGAGAACATAAGAATTAAACTCGGCGGGAATGCCTTCACAAGAAACGCCCGTATTCTGAGGTAAGGGTTGCCAATGATTTTGAAGAGAAATGTATTTCGTCGTATGAGCCCCGTGAGTGATACCCAAGTTAAATGAAATGTCGGAGGTTCTTCTCAAACCTTAACAGTGAAGATGTTATATTCACATATAAGAATTCTTTGGGAATCCGGACCTTTTCTGAGGCGCTTCGGAATATTATTTCTCCCAAACACATTCGTGGCGACTGAAATATACATTTTTTCACATCAGCGGCTGCTCAATTTTTCTGCTTTTTTTGTGCCGGTGGACAAAACTCTGGCGTCACGTCTCGCCAGATAATCGTATCCATGATTACAATTCAAATGAAGCATAAAATGTATACTTTGTAAAATAGGTATAATTTCCGTGATAGCCGAAAGATTTGTGCAATCTTGTCCGGCTATATATAACTACAATATCATTTATAAACTTGGAGAAAGTATGAAACATTACATCAGCTACATATCACAGAGGTATTACTTTTGAAATGTTTCAAATAGTTTCACAAATAATCAAATTATAAAAAGAAGAGAAAAAATAATTTCAAAATATTGTTAATAAATATAAAACAACAGGAACATTGCATGTACTAAGCGTCATAAAGGTATACTTTGAGATTGTTTACACAAATTTTAGTTTAATAGATTTAAAAAATTAGTAATGGAAATTTTAAAAAAATCATCACTAATAATTATAGTAAAAGAGGTAATGCATGAGCAAATACCTTTTTCCGTTTTTTGGCGTAAAAGAGAAAACAATGCTCTCTATTGAGTGTATACTCTATTGCCAATACTTTTTTGGTTACGCACACTTACACTCTACTTGAAAGTATACCAGATGAAGTGCCCGTTGATTTCTAGCAGGGAGAATAGAAATGGAATTAAAATATCTATTTTATATCACAGAAAGCATTTATCTTAGTTGAGATTAACTGGACGGGATATGGAAACGACATTGTTTAATTTTATCAGTACTGCTATTTTATCATACTTTGGAGCCGATGTCTACATTGACGATATAATATGGGTGTGCTTGACGGCAGATTGATGGTAGGAATCTACGGAAATTTTAAGTTATGAAACTTAACTTAAACTTAAAAAGAAAACGAAGTTCGTACGATGTTCCTTTTACAATTAATCGCGCAATACAAATTTATGTTTTATAAATATAATTAAGAGTAAAATTAGTTTTCCATACACTTCTTATTATTAGAGCTATTAACTGCGTCTAGGATCGAAACGAAGGCAAATGCAATTAAGTCTATTATAAGTGAGGCGTCTA
>KZ309242.1:103262-152911 GCA_000376725.2 Ladona fulva | reverse complement strand
CAAAAGATTGGAGGCATTTGAGATGTGGGTGTGGCGTAGAATGGAGAAGGTGAGCTGGGTGGATAGAAAAACAAACATAGAGGTGCTAGAAATGGTTGGGGAGGAAAGAGTTTTAATTGAAGTAATTAAGCGCCGACAAAGGAAATGGGTGGGTCAGATATTGAGAGGAGAGGGATTGCTGAAGAAGGTAATAGAGGGTAGAATGCAAGGGAAAAGACAGAGGGTAGGCAAAGGCAGAAAATGTTAGATGACATGAAGGGTGGGGTAAGTTACCAGGTAGCGAAGGAAAGGGCTACGAATAGGGAATATTAGGGCACATGGACCTACCGAAAGGTAGAACACTTATGTATGTACGTAAAATCTCTCCCAGTTTGTGTGCGTATATGTTTGAGTTTGTTTGAGTAAAGGGGTATTGTTTAGATTGAAGAGAATTGGTAAATGGTCAGAGTGAAATTCGAAGAGTGTATGTGGGTAGATTGTTTTGGTATAGCGATTGGTGATGATGAAATCTAGAAGATCTGTGTTTTGATTTAAATGGACGTGTGTAGGTTGGTTTGGTGAATGTGTTGTTAGCTGTTCAGTGGAAGAATTAAGATTATTAATCACTTTCAAAAGTAAATTACCATTGGGGTTGTTGGTGGAAGAGCCCCATACTTTGTGCTTGCAATTCCAGTCACCAACAAAGATATTTTTACCAGGGAGAGTAAGAAGTATAGTTAATTCTTTTTTTTAAAGTTGGGAAGTACGCCTGCGTGGAGGTATGTACACACTATATAAATTAATGGTATCTAAGCCTAACGTAATACTAATGCCTACATGTTCTATTAATTCAAACTTAATCCTAGGAAGTATTTTAAATTAAATTGATTCTTTAACATTTATCGCCACCCCACCACCTTTGGATAATCTGTCGTTGCGGATTATGCGGAAATTGGACGTAAATATTTTCTTGAATTGTGACAGGAATGTTTCCTGTAATAAACATATGTCGATGTCCCAGTCTACTAGAAAAGATAATAATTCGGGCAATTTATCGGGAAGGCTTTGGCAATTCCATGATATTAGATTGGTTTTATATTCCATGAATTTTCATGATTTCTGTTAGGATAAACAATTTTTTCTCTTGTATGGATTGTAGAGCTGAAACTTTGGCTATTATACTGATTGTCCAGCTGACTAGATCTTCCTGTTGAGATGTTTTATCAGAGGTTGAAGTGGTTGGGTTTGTAGGGATGGGATTTGGTTTGGGATTTTTTAGGAATTGGCTATAAGTGGTGGCTTGGGGAAGAGTTTGTAGAGGGGGGAAAGGAGGTGCTGGCTTGGTTGTTAAGATATTAGTGGTTGGTCTTGTTCTGTTGAGGAGGGCTTGTTTGGCTGCTACAAATGCTGCACAACCTCGATAGTTGGCGGGGTGTTTCTGGCTGCAATTAAAGCATTTAGGTTCATCCTCTCTTTCCTTTTTGCAGTCTGAAGATGCATGTGGCCCTCCGCATTTGACACAGTTGGATGACATATGACAAAAATTTTTTGTGTGTTCGATTCGTTGGTATTTAGTGCATTGGACTGGCTGCTTGGGTTTAATGAAGTCAGTGATAGTTATTCTCAAATGCAATAAATGATTGATATTTTTAAGCGAGGCGGGGTCTTTGAGATGTTCGGTGGTGATTTTAAATATGGGACAAGGCCGCTTTTCTCCTACTGTTTTTCCTTCAAGTTTTTCCGCAGTGGTGGCGCGCGTAGTAAAAATCTGCGTTACATTTAAAATAGGGAAACCCATGTCCGATAGAGCTTTTTGTATATCGATAGTGTTCGTGGAAGCAGGTAGATTCCTGATTACGAAATCTTGGTTTTTACGATCGGGCACTTGATAGGTATAAAATTCACAATTGGCTGCTTTGAGGTAGGTCATGCACTTAAAATAGTCATCTACCGTTTGATTTTTGATCAAAATTATATTGGCGCCTGCCAATTGGCACGTTGGGGGGAGATTGGTTGATTTGATTATGCCCTCTAATAAATTGGGCCAATTCTTATTGTGAATGATTTTAATCGAGGGAATTTTAGATTTGGGAGGATTAGGAGTCGGAGGAGGGATGGAAGAGGAGCTAGATGGGAATGGTTGAGATGGGATGTAGCTATTTTTGATTGGATCAAATCTATTTTTTAATGGGATAGGTTCCAGGGATGTGTTATCGGAGCATGCTGAGTGTTTACGTTTGTTAGAAACGACTATGAAGCCGTCTTGCCCTGAATTACTGGAATTATTATTAGTACCACTAGTACTTGGGCCATTATTTGCGATTGCACTAGAGCCACTTGGATTTAAACAGACCTTTTTACCAGCCAAAGAAGGAGGTAGACATAACATGCCACTAACCTTTTTTTCCAGGATGTTCTCCCATTGTTTCAATGGCAGGCGGTCCTTAAGGTGAGCTAATCCTAGGAGGAGGTGATCCAGGAGTTCTTCCGGGTTGGGGTGGCTGTATACTAGCTCCGTGATGGGTGATGGTGGCTGGTCTTCCTCCATGTATGAATCAGTGGCGGTGCAGTCAGAGTCGTTGTCGTGGGCTGGGGGATTTTCTGGGTTGTCCATCCTAATGCTCTTCCCTTTCGAGGTGGAATGTTTTGGGATCTCCATTCTGGTGTTCTCCCCTTTCGGGAAGAAAAGCGTTTATAATTGGCACTGATAGAACAACTAGTGCGTTGAACACTTGTTGATAAACAATTGCAGTGTACAAAATCTGCAATCCGGCTCTTTCAAGAGCCAAAGAACCTTTTAAGGGCCAGTAGTCTAAGCGCACTTGGGAAAGCGCAGCGAGGTTTCGCGAAGAATAGTCTTCGAATGCTTTACAGTAATCCCGCTGCCGTAATCACTTCTCTGATGTCCCTCAGCGGGCCAGAAGTAATTACTTCTGATCTAACTATTAATGGTCCAATGAAATCAAGACACCAGCAAAAGAAGGGGAATGGTATGTTATTCGTCTCATTTTGGTCGTGGAATGTCGTTTACGATTCCGAACTGTGAGAGTGTTGATAAAATTAACGACTATATAGTCGTTAATTTTCGTCGTAATATATATTATGACTATAAACAGCCACTGAGAACTAACGCAATTTTTGAATTACAGCTCATGCATTTTTCTATAAGAATAAACTGGGAATTTTGGCACATGGTAATGGTTAGAATCGTAGGCTTCCTGAATTGGAGGAATTTTTCTTTTTCTGCAGCTCGTAGTTTTATGTTACAATGTCACGATCAAGATAACAGTGAAACATTAAAATTGTCACCCTTTCAGGGTGTTTTGCCTTTTCAGTGGCCGTCATAAGGCTGTGATTTTCCCAGTTAACTGGGAAAATCACAGCCTTGTAAGCCTAATCTTCCAAATATCAATTGATATATAATTATATATCAATTGATATTTGAAAGATTAAAATCGCCTCATATGATCGCTATGCTTTGATTATTATTTTAGTACTTGGATTTTTCTTATATAATTCTCAGTGTAGAAATTTATTTCTTCGTTATGATTTCGCAAAACTTGTCGAGAGGATTTTGGTGACCATCATTGGTAAACTTTCTTCGTTTAATGTGATCATACATCATTGGTAAAAATCCTTTACCTCACATTTAAACTCACTTGAGTCGTTTCCTAGAAGGTTTTTCTTGTATTCTAGAATTTTTTGTGGTATTTGAATAGTCATCTACCCATAATGATACTAATAAAAAAACACATTCACTAACACGGATAAGTATTTCTTTGGAAATTCTAATGCAAAAACCTCTATATTCTTTCATTCGAAAGATTATTCAGAGACCCCGCTGTTGACAGAATTTTCAGATGGGCGACTTTGACTCATAGGTTATACTACTTACATTGTCTTCTAGACTGGAATAGGACAAAAATAGCCGCAAGAACACGGTGGAATAAATTTTGGAGTCTCGCAAGGGGAATTGCCGTCAAACGCCTATGACACTCTCTGCAGACCGATTTAATGGCGCGACATTATTTTGTTAGCTAACTAGCAAAAATTCCTCTTTGAATTCCACCAAAAAGTAAATCGTGAGGTCATCAAAAAGGTTCCCGACTACCTCTTACAGCAATTCGTCCCCTATCAAGTTTAGTCTCTCTTTGATTACCGTGTACCGCGCAATTACAGCGATCATAAGTTTTAGGTGATTCGGAAACAGCAAAGTTTTAGATTATTTATCTAATGCTCTTCAATTAAAAAATTTGATATACATCGAAGACAAATTCGCAGCTAAGGGACGCCTATGCCGAGGGTGAGTTTGACACTTCTGAGTTTGTCCTCATTTTTCATGAATGGCTGCAAACATTATTAATGTTTGAACAATCAGGGTTGAAAAGTAGTGTGAACTACTGCCTTTTAATATATATCAGTTCATGGGACTGCGGAATAAATTGTGTCCGAAATAGCTCTTGTTGCCTTGTTTTTTGTTCATCGCACATACGTATTTTCTAGATTTCTAAATCAACGATCTAGGCAGCTTACACACGGAAGAAACGATTCGATTTAACTGTCTCAGTCTCATAGATCGATATTAGTTGGAGATCTCAACTACTAAGATAAGTCATTACTGCCATACTTCACGGCATAGGCCCTGATCATGAACGGCTCCAGATAATGAGTAAGCCATGCAAAGCATTAGGACGCTCTGGTTTTTGAGTGCCCTTACTATATTCTTTATCTGAAGTGAAAACAGGAGAAGGGATAGTTTTCATATGACATTTACATTAATATTCCTCAGAATATATAAATTATCCTGTTTTGTAGGCATTATGTTTCATGTTACAATTGAAAATGTTTAACTCATCTAATTTGCATATTAAATCAAAGATGTGTACTATATTTAAGAATTATATATTTTTTGTTTAATTTACAGTCATTATTGAATAAAAAATTATATCAAACATTACATCATAAATGGCTAATCAACAAGTTTCTGCAGAGCAAGAAAAATCTGCCATATCACTGTCACGTTTTAAAATAGAAGAAATGATAGGTGTTGGACAATTTAGTACTGTTCACAGGGCTGTTTGCAAGTCGACTGGTTATTGCATTGCCCTGAAAAGAGTTAGTTTGTTGAACCTGAAAGAAGGGAAGTCTTCCCAGGATTGTTTGAGAGAGGCACACCTACTACAGGTGAGGAATTTTCAACTATAGAAAATGCAATGTCACAAAGTATCAGAATTGATAGAGAAGATTTCCATACCATTAGTTAAATTCATTCAAGTGTATTCTTCAAAAACTGTTCCTGTTGTGTGTCATTTTAGATAAGTTTTCGTTGATGCATTATATCTGACAAGGGCTTGGATAGCCAAGTGGGCAATGCATACGACTTCGGTGAGAGTGGTCCCAGGTTCGATTCTCAGTGGGGACCTACGGGCAAAATGACCTCAGCTGTCAAAGCAGTTTTAACAATACTACACTACCATATCTGACACAAAAACTGAAAATGACTCAGAGACAGTTTCCAATATTGTTCTACATAAATCACAACCCCTCCCAATTTATTATACAGACCAGATCATGTAAACTTGTGTTCTTCACACAAACATATTAATCTCTTTCTATTTAGAGATTCCTTTCTATTTATCTCACTGGTAAACTACTCATACTTCTACTCATCTCTCTGGTAAACTGTTGCAGGCTTGCAACTTGCAAGAGCTCTCATAATTTTTCTTAAAATAAATGCATCTGTTGCTAAAATTAATGCTTATTTCACATAGAAAAACTTCAACACAGGGTTAACTATGGGACAAAGTTATCCCTTTACTATTATGTTAATATTTCTCTATTATACTATTTTATGTTTAAGCTAGCTCATTTTGCTTATAGATTGTAATTTTTCAACACAGTTTTTTCTGACTTCATGAAGGGTGTCAGAAATATGGGAAGTGAAATACGTTATAGTAAATTCTCAAGAAGTCATTAAGGAGTTACAAATTTTNGTTATCAAATAATTTTTGCAGTAATAAATTAATTTGGCCCCAGGCGATAGGAATTCTTTTTCGTATAATTTATGACAAAATTCCGAAATAATTAAAACCTTGATCCCACGCAATGACTTACTTATCACAAGTTTTTTTTTAACATTTTAATAATAATTACCTTCCTATTAATATTGAATATATTCTTTCCTGGTTCTAGAATGTATTTTCTCTCCATCTTAAATCATAATTATATCTGAGTGCTCAATAAACCCTCTACATCATTAGATAGTACCTATACTCATAAAGAAAGAAAACTACGCATCACTACACTACACTATGCATCGAAACATAGGTTATATGTTTTAAATCCTGTGGTAACATGTGTAGGTTGTTCTTATTCCTCTTTCATCATGAAGAGCTACCACATAGTTGAGGCCAAAATAGTGGATTTTGTTTTAAAGAAATTCTCCATTAAAAGCAGGGACATATTTCATGTTAATTACATTATAATTCTTTGAAATGTATTTGCTTCTATTCAGTTAGGTATTTTTAATGTAATCTCATAATATAAGCATGAGTTCGTTTTAAACATTTTCATTGTTGTAAAGGTAGAAATATTAAGTTTGAAACTATAGGATAAGATACTGTTCTTGGATTTCAATAACTGTAGTTTACTATTGACAAATCTTTTAAATATATTGCTGTTTATCTGAAATTTCCTTTTCTTTCAGAAACTGAATCATCCTAACATAATTAAATGCTTCTCATCATTCTTAGAGGGTTCTAATCTTGTTATTGCGCTGGAGCTAGCCTCAGTTGGAGATGTTGCAAATATGGTTAGAGATTTTGCTGGGGCTGGATATTTGATACCTGAAAAAACAATTTGGCATTACTTTTCACAAATGACATGTGCAATTAAATATATGCATTCTAAAAAAGTCATGCATAGGGGTAAGTATTATAATGACAATACACATAGTAAACAAAAGAATCAAGGGAGGGGAAAAATCCTTATGTAAATGTCGATTACACATTTGCTTGTAGACCACATAGTTTACTGGTAAGTTACCACTAAAGAAATCATTTTCCCTCCATTATTCTGCTATCTATTCACCTCCTTCATTTGAATTTTATTTTCAATTTTACTGTGAAAACTTGACTGATTAGAAATTTGATTGGCTTTAACATTTAAGAAGTTTAGAATTTAGTTTTTAAAAAAAGTAACTAGGTATCCATGCCAAAAGGAAGTCAATAGTGCTGGATCTCAAAAACAGATGAAAGATTTTTTTAAATATACCCTTGAAGTTTGTTCTCATATTTATTAACATTTCCCTAAAATTTGAGCCACAATCATAAATTATGGGGACCATTATTAATTTCCTTCAATGGTCACATCACTTGATAATCAATGAAGGAACTAAGGATTGATTTATTAAGGATTAATTTCACTTTTGGAACTGTTCTGATTAATCCAGCAAACTTTAAGTTTTATCTTGGTGTATTTGACGGCATATTAGATGCACTACTTATTAGTTGCTTAATCCTAATTTCCTCACTTACAACTGTTCTGATTCCAACTTACTTTTCAGTTCCTATACATGGGAGAGGTCAAGCCAGCCAATGATTCCTTGACATTTGTAGCATTTATTATAACAGAATCTTTAGTTGATGTTTGAATCTTCAACTAATTGCATTCAACTGAACATTATATATTGAAAGGATTGTTTACACCATTGCTAGCTAACAATCTGTTGCTCATCAGAAATATGGGTATAAGATCACATTTTGAGCAATTTAAATGAGACTTAAAGAGGAAACATCTGTTGACACTAAGAATACACAATAATTGTTGATACAGCACCTTTAATAGAGTGGTACCTTGAGATGCAAGTATAACTCGTTCTGTGACTGAGCATGTGAGTGAAAATTCTCCTATCCCAAATCAATTTTAGCTAAATAACTGTATGTGCCAAAAAACCACAAAATTAAAACAGCTCAACAGAAATGTTTCTGTGGCGAGGTTAACATGTTAATTGCACACACAAGATTTGCAAATCTGAGCAGTGGCTTGCTACATCAACTGGCTGTGACATCACTGAGGCTGGCTTGTATCTCAAATCTTGACTTGTAATTCAAGCAAAAACTGGACCTAGTGACGGCTCTTATCTCAAAATTTTTTTATGTTAGGGCATTTGTACCTCAAGGTACCAATGTATCAAAAGAATGCTACAAGGCATTCAAACTCAGCTACCATATTCAAACATAAAGTCCCAATTTTTGAATTTTTAGATCTAAAACCTGCCAATGTCTTCATCACTGCTCAAAATACTATTAAATTAGGAGATTTGGGCCTTGGAAGATTTTTCAGCCAAGAGACATTGCAAGCCCACTCTTTGCTCGGCACTCCATATTACATGAGTCCAGAAAGAGTGAAAGAAATTGGATATGACTTTAAAAGTGATGTATGGTCCCTTGGCTGCATATTGTATGAGGTACAATGCAGGTGAAATATTACATATCTTCCTTTAGCAAGTATTTTTTATTAAATATGTAAAATATCATCCTTTGATTATTTATTCCAGATGGGTGCTTTACAACCACCATTCTTCACCAAGGAATGTAGTTTGAGTGTTCTATATCACAGGATAGAAAATGCTGATTATGTTCCCATTCCTTCAGATTTGTACACAAAGGAGGTAAGCAACAATTTGAAAATAATAGCTTGCTTCATTCATTCAGTAGTTCAGACAATTTTCTGTGTTTGTTATGCCAAGCAAAATCCAATCTCAGTAGTGGAGAGGTAAGTATGTTAGCCTACTGAGGCAAAGATCCTGGGTCAAGTCTCTACTAACCAGAATTCCCAGTTAAGGAATGAATGTCTGTGTTAATCCATAATTGGGTACCTCACTGTAATTACTCAATGACTGGATGTTTGTGAGGGCTTAAAGAAATAAATAAATAGGCCTTCTTGTTTTTATTTTGGCTTTGATACAAGCAGACATTTGTATAATTTGCCATACTGGCATTATCTTGCATTGCATATATGGTCTNGAGTACGCAAGAACTAGCGCGAACAAAATACATGTTGTTGCCAAGCAAAGTGGCTCTCGGAGAGAGGAAATTCATATCTGAAAGATATCCATGTTTTATAGACAGTGAATATGGCTTAATTTTCTGAAGACCAATGCTTTCAAAACTTAAAGTAAAATAAGATGTTTTATTCACACGTTAGTTATAGTGAAATATCGCTCACTTCTTCTTCCTATCAAAGTAATGCAGAAGGTAGAGAGAGTTCATCCTAACTTTAAGCCTCTTTATACATTACTAATAAGTTACATAGATGAGGGTAAAATCAAAAAAATAAAGGTAACATGGTCAAAGCCCAAAAAGTTTTACGATTAATTGATCGAGGGTTTCTGTTAAGTTCAATTCTATTAGCTCTATTCATTTCTCCCACAACTGTTAACTGAATTTCTGGATTTGCCATAAGTAAAAGAAAATAAAACTTGTTGAAAAAATAAATTAGGACTCTCTCTTACAAATCTTCTGTCCCCGACGAACAATATCCGTCAAAGAATGATACCCATTACAATTTTCTGCACGGAGATGACCACATCTTAAAAAGACTACCATGTATACGATGTTAACTCGCTGATAATATTAAGGGTTGCTTTAAATGGTGGAACATGTAACTACAGTACTCGATCAACCCTCAAATTGAAGTAAAATAAATTTTCCGGTTACCTTCTTTTTTTCTAGATTGTAAAATTAAATTTTCATGTCACACATCAATTATATATGTGAATGTATGGACTATTTTTGGGAGCCAACAACCTTATAACGTCAATGCAGAATCACTCTTCCGAATCAATAATTTAATAGTTTATGGTTTTAATTTCATTGTAAGCAAATAATATAAAGCTCGTCCACGTAATAATTTGAACAGATTCCACATGCAGTATTTTCCTAGTGTACTTTCTCAAAGTTTCCTCTGCATGCGATGGAAAGTTACCTTTGAGGTGACTTCGTGGACTGAACAAGCACTGCAGTTCATCACTTCGAGATTAAAAGTAATACATTTCTCTTTATATCCAACTTATCTTGCTAAATATTGGAATAAGGTATTTTCTAAGGAATTGAAATACCTTATAGGTGAAGATAGGTAGTGAATTTTTAGTGGAGT
Source organism: Ladona fulva (assembly GCA_000376725.2). Taxonomy (NCBI): domain Eukaryota; kingdom Metazoa; phylum Arthropoda; class Insecta; order Odonata; family Libellulidae; genus Ladona; species Ladona fulva. The sequence goes on along the minus strand of KZ309242.1, from coordinate 142,774 downwards.
TTAGAAAAACTAAGTGATATTGCTGTACTACGTTGATGTTCTCATGATTACGATTTGTAGAATTGTAACAGATACCAACAGAACGAAACTGAAAGCTATGTGAGAAGACTGCACAGTTCTACTGATAGTTATCGAGTAGTAGTAATATTTTTAAGGTGAGGCAATTTCGCACATATGGGCTCACCGGGAATCGAACCCTAGACCGCTTTCATCAAAGTTGACTGCATTACTCACTTGGCTATCCAGGAGCCCTAGGGAGAAAAGGAGTTTAAAAAATACGATGTATCGTTCACCATCAACTGGAATAATAAGACTGCATTAAATAATTTTGTTTATTATGAGCTTATTTTAATATGCATGTTGGAAATCACAGAAGCACAAACTAATGACCCTTAATTTCTTAGAATGAATCATTTATCAATGTACCTATTAACATTCATAAAACATGTTATGAATCATTATTTCTTAACATGAATCATTTTATGTTATGAATATTATTAACATAAAATGATTCATTCTGAGAAATTAAAGGTTTTTAAGTTGTGTTCAGTGCAATTCTTGAAAGTGGGAATCCTGTTAAAAATTCTTTCACATCAAAATACTTTTATTCGAATGACCAACTCAAGGTGTATTTAATTTTTCTGACAATCGTCAGAACTTTACAGTTATTCTGACTTCAAAATTCAAATAGTTTTGGCCAATTTCAAAATTGAAAGATTTTGTGCAAGATATCAAATTTCCCAGCTTTTCAGAAAATCATATTTTTGAGTTCTTGTAACTTTTCCTCTCCATACATTCGTGTAAGAGGAGAGAGAAGACTACATTAGCATAAATGCTATGAAATAAGCTCTATAAAGAGCCCATTTCCAAATTGGACTACTGTAGAGGTAGGAAGTGGAAACTTTGCCTTTCCTTGGCTCAAGAACAGGCTATATTTTTCATAGCTTTGTACTTACGAATGAACGTAGCTGAAAAAATCTTTCTGGAAATGTTATCATTATCAAACGAGAAAAATTAACCCCTCTTACCATAGCTACCATTACACCAATCGCCCAACTTTACAAACTCTTTCTATTGTGTGCTTACAACCTTTGCTTCTTTTGAGACACCCTCTGAATTCGTTCCATTTTGTGGGAAATAAATTGAGTAAAATATGACTGCAATCGAATAACGGAAAGACGAGTCGCATCGCACTTAAAGTTTAAGTATTTCAACATTTTTGCCCGTTTTTCGATCATTTTTCGATCATCAGTTCCTACACCATTGCACTATTCCTCAACCTGGCAAAGAATCATCACTTTCTCTACTCGGTTTCTATCGCCACTGACGTCCTATAGCGAGTGATGTACAATCGATAATTAAACAGTACCTTTATGCTGAAATGAAAATGAAAAACGCGCGTAGAAAATCAGAGTTGAGGAAATGGTAGACTGATAAGAAGCAAAACTCTGCATTAAGTAATTACTCGTCGATTTCACTGAAAAAGTCTTGGCGGCTGAAACAAACCTAGCGAAAAATCGGACGTCTCCGCCAATAAGGTTGGGATTCTAGGTGTAAGTCAATTCAGTTTACACTATATTTTAACATAATATGTTTAAATTGTCGATGACAACAGGTTTTGTGACTAAGCGCTTAAAATCTTTCCAAATAGGTTGAACTCATTATTTTCGGCTAGCGCCGGCCATCTCCGAGGGGGTATTCGGGTGCTAATTTCACAATCTGTCTCACTAAACCTCGGCTCCCATTCAACTAGGTTTGTTCGCATACTTGGAAGTGAAAAGTGGGCTTGCGGAGATAGTGTTCGAACATGCTAGGGGAAGAAGAGTACGCAAGAACTAGCGCGAACAAAATACATGTTGTTGCCAAGCAAAGTGGCTCTCGGAGAGAGGAAATTCATATCTGAAAGATATCCATGTTTTATAGACAGTGAATATGGCTTAATTTTCTGAAGACCAATGCTTTCAAAACTTAAAGTAAAATAAGATGTTTTATTCACACGTTAGTTATAGTGAAATATCGCTCACTTCTTCTTCCTATCAAAGTAATGCAGAAGGTAGAGAGAGTTCATCCTAACTTTAAGCCTCTTTATACATTACTAATAAGTTACATAGATGAGGGTAAAATCAAAAAAATAAAGGTAACATGGTCAAAGCCCAAAAAGTTTTACGATTAATTGATCGAGGGTTTCTGTTAAGTTCAATTCTATTAGCTCTATTCATTTCTCCCACAACTGTTAACTGAATTTCTGGATTTGCCATAAGTAAAAGAAAATAAAACTTGTTGAAAAAATAAATTAGGACTCTCTCTTACAAATCTTCTGTCCCCGACGAACAATATCCGTCAAAGAATGATACCCATTACAATTTTCTGCACGGAGATGACCACATCTTAAAAAGACTACCATGTATACGATGTTAACTCGCTGATAATATTAAGGGTTGCTTTAAATGGTGGAACATGTAACTACAGTACTCGATCAACCCTCAAATTGAAGTAAAATAAATTTTCCGGTTACCTTCTTTTTTTCTAGATTGTAAAATTAAATTTTCATGTCACACATCAATTATATATGTGAATGTATGGACTATTTTTGGGAGCCAACAACCTTATAACGTCAATGCAGAATCACTCTTCCGAATCAATAATTTAATAGTTTATGGTTTTAATTTCATTGTAAGCAAATAATATAAAGCTCGTCCACGTAATAATTTGAACAGATTCCACATGCAGTATTTTCCTAGTGTACTTTCTCAAAGTTTCCTCTGCATGCGATGGAAAGTTACCTTTGAGGTGACTTCGTGGACTGAACAAGCACTGCAGTTCATCACTTCGAGATTAAAAGTAATACATTTCTCTTTATATCCAACTTATCTTGCTAAATATTGGAATAAGGTATTTTCTAAGGAATTGAAATACCTTATAGGTGAAGATAGGTAGTGAATTTTTAGTGGAGTTTAGAAAAACTAAGTGATATTGCTGTACTACGTTGATGTTCTCATGATTACGATTTGTAGAATTGTAACAGATACCAACAGAACGAAACTGAAAGCTATGTGAGAAGACTGCACAGTTCTACTGATAGTTATCGAGTAGTAGTAATATTTTTAAGGTGAGGCAATTTCGCACATATGGGCTCACCGGGAATCGAACCCTAGACCGCTTTCATCAAAGTTGACTGCATTACTCACTTGGCTATCCAGGAGCCCTAGGGAGAAAAGGAGTTTAAAAAATACGATGTATCGTTCACCATCAACTGGAATAATAAGACTGCATTAAATAATTTTGTTTATTATGAGCTTATTTTAATATGCATGTTGGAAATCACAGAAGCACAAACTAATGACCCTTAATTTCTTAGAATGAATCATTTATCAATGTACCTATTAACATTCATAAAACATGTTATGAATCATTATTTCTTAACATGAATCATTTTATGTTATGAATATTATTAACATAAAATGATTCATTCTGAGAAATTAAAGGTTTTTAAGTTGTGTTCAGTCCAATTCTTGAAAGTGGGAATCCTGTTAAAAATTCTTTCACATCAAAATACTTTTATTCGAACATGTAGTGGAAAAATACACTTGCTTCGGATGATAGTGGGATTGAAAGATTCTCAAATGTGATAATGGAAGATTCATGGAATATTCCCATTCCTGGCCATACAAACATTGTATACTAAGATAATAATTTATTTACTCCTACCACAGCTATCTTTACACAAGCGACCTATTTGTCGGAGTTTTGCCTTATCATAAGCCCAAGGGTGCTTGTGTAAATATGGTTGTGATGATTATAAATGAAGGATCATGGCAACCAGCTAGTATCTGTGTGTTTCACGGAATTGCACTAAATAACGGCCGATTCGCTTCAGCGTATTTTTGCTCTTATGGAGACATGACTAAGCTTTTCATCTCTTGCTCTCGTGTATGATATCTGTTACACAATTGCACGCTGCACTCGTCACGACTTGAGAGATAGAATAATAGTCTAGTAATTCTCCAGCAATTATTTTCGTTAGTTTTAGATGAACTTTCATTGAATATTTCCGAATGAATTCATTATTTAAACGAATTATTATTCGCTATATTCCTACATAAAAGTGTGAATAATCATCTTAAATCTAAGAATTGTACCGTGCTTTGTTCCCTCACAAACCATTTCCTCAATAACCGGTTTCTTTATCATATTTCTGTTGCTTAAGAATGTCCTCGAAATTAGCCAAGTTCGACCTTAACGACACCGCTCAAGCGTTCCCTTAACATTTTAGTTCTTCAATCTTCAAGAATGTCCGCTTTGCTCAACTTCTGATGTTCTATTCCTATGGTTTCGGCAGTGAGATTTAGTCATCCTACGGAAATATATCATCCTAAAGAAATGTACCATCCTATGGAAATATACCATTTAGAAATAGAACTTATCAAATGTTATGTGTAAATGTGGACATAGTTGAGCACGAGGAAGCAATAATTTTCATACCAAGCCAGTTAACAACATAACACCATAATTAATTGTCCTTGATCTTAATCAAAATAAAAAATTATAACTTGGCTCAAAATTGAAACACTTTAGTTATTCAAGCGCTCAGTTTCTACCGAATGATGATCAATTATATACATATTCCAAACCTTTCTGGAAAAAGACTCACGTTAGACGGCTGATCGCCTCTATTCCATACGGCCAAAGAAATTAAAATTTTGCATTTACCATTTTTTTCAAGTCACAATACAATTTTTACAACCCATGAGCTTAGGGTAGCAATTTTTGCAAAGAGATACGTAAATTAATTAACTATTGCTCCGGTTTATGGATTTTCACCAATCTATATTATGACACATTTTATTTCGCTAATATTGAAGAAAAAACAAACTTTAACCCGCAGCGCTATATAAATTTGTTCCACGATCATATTTCAATGCTTCACGTCATGATCAGGCATGATGATGCGTCGAAGCATGGTCGTGGAAATGTAAATATGGGAGAAAAGCGATGAGATACGCATGGTACACATGCTTGGGAATAAGTAATAATAGTGCTATGGGAATAATAAATAGTGCTATGGGAGATAGTTTGTTTTTCCTTCTTCAATGATGGAATACTACCAGTCTTTCTTGAAGAAATTGATAGAACTTAGAAATGTTCTTTAGTTATGAAAAGATATTACTTCATTACACCATAAATAAAGATAAATATTTCAATCAAATTTTTATTCCGTACATATTTCGAAAATCCAATTTATTTGGAAGAAACTCTTCCATCTTGCTCTAACTTCCACATTTTAAACAAGTATTAATGATATCCGTCCTTCGTTTTGAATTCTCTTTACATGGGAATAAAGCAAGGAGTTGTTTCAACTCCTTGAGACCCATTTTCAGTGATGACAAATAAAACTTCTACATTTACAATTAAAGTAGTTACAATTTTTGGTTTTCCATTCTGAGTGATCTCATTGATGATAACCTACTCCTGATATCAGTAGGATGGAAAAACCTATCTTATAAGCATCATAAAGGGTAATTATACTTGTATATAAATGGAATACATGATGAAGTGAGTATGTTATCTAGATTAGCTTATTCTCAGGGTAATTTATGGCTTCCTTAGGAACTCCAGCATGTATGATATCGCTACATGTGGGACACGAATTCTCAAACCACAAGTGTCACTGACTTGGCTGTTTTATTCGAGCCCAAACCAGGAACAATGAGATATTCATCTTAAAAAACCTATAGCTATCATAAGTTCGATCCCAAAGGGTCCCAAATTCCCGAGTTTCATTGTACGGATTTTCGGAAATTTATTTTGAGTACATCCCGGGATGGTAGAGAATTGAAAATCGAGTCGTTATTAGAAGACATACTTCCGTAATGTAAACAGCAAAGATATTACCCAAAATGATCTTGGGTTTGACGCCAGGCCAATATAAAATTCTTCCGGAAATGAATCCGTGGTATATGAGGTGGTTTCAAATTGTGATGAGTATTTCGATTTGCCTGAAGAACATCCCTCAATTTTTCCAAATACAGTAAAATGTTATCGAAAATTCGAGTATATTGGTTACATTCTCAAATAATTTCCGACTAATTAGACTAAAATAGACGTATTATTACAATAAATGGGACGGATTAGGTTATTCATAATCTAAAGGCACCGTAGAAAATTATATTCAGGAATGTAGTTTGAGTGTTCTATATCACAGGATAGAAAATGCTGATTATGTTCCCATTCCTTCAGATTTGTACACAAAGGAGGTAAGCAACAATTTGAAAATAATAGCTTGCTTCATTCATTCAGTAGTTCAGACAATTTTCTGTGTTTGTTATGCCAAGCAAAATCCNTTCCAATTTATATTTCAATGGTCTTAATCTTTTATATTATCCAGAAAGAAAAATGCAATTTTCACATAATTTTGTATTATATTAAGGATTAAGGAAAGGTGAACTTCTTTGTACGATGAAGTCGTGCTGCTGACTCCAAAGGAATGACAAGTGTGAAAAATAGCGACATGACTAGGACTCGAACCCAGGTCTCCCACTTTCCGGGCAGGTATACTCAGGAAAGAGGGAGATCTGGGTTCGAGTACCAGTCATATCGCTATTTTTCACACTTGTTATTCCATTGTATTGTATATTAATTTTTTACAAAGATGGGTATGCTACATACTTAAAATAAGAAATGAAAGCATAAATATTTTCTGCGCCAAGAACAGCATAAAAAGCTTTGCGATTTGCATGTGCATTTTGCAACTTATGCCTCTGGGAAAACACACTTGATTAAAATTCAAGGATTCATTTATGTTTTTCAATAATTTTAATGAGAACCAGGAATATCTTATCATATCTTTAAAAACGGGGGCCGATAACTAGTATACATTAAAACATTAATGCGAATTGACTCTTCCCGCTTATTCAATTCCCTCTCCTTCAGATTCTCAGGTGCATTTTGTATGTTTTTAATAAAATTTTTCACTTGGCGGAAAAAATGTCCAATGGCTGACGAATTGATGTGCACTTCAACGGAATAATTTGAATGAAGTGCACATCACTATGTGATGCATCATCACTATATGATGAACATTCACTACCCAAAAATATTTCATCATACATTTTTCTGACTTCTCCTAAAGTCTAATATAAATAAAAATTTATTTTTCTCCGCGTATTCTTGAAGAACATTTATTTTTCAATCCCTATAAAGTTTCGATGTTAGTTTTCCAGATTTTGAGCAAGTCACAAACACATTACCAAACGAATCACTTAGTTTTTTAACCTCATCTTTGACTCTCGGACCGAAATCACCGCATTCCTGCAAGCACAACAATACCTTTAGAAGTAATTTTCCGGGTAAGGTAACAAGGTACTGCGCAGTGTAAATTTGCGTGATTTATGCTACCTAGATACTTTTCCGTTCTTTTTCTCCTTCAAACGACCAAGTCATTCGTACATTCACTCGGTACTCACACCGAGTACTGAGTACTGTTTGATCAGTACTAATAACGTAATTGGAATCAAACTTCTCCATTAACATATTTGACTACTTCTGAAAACTATTCGCTGCCTGCTGAATCTCTGATAATGTAGCAAAATCACTACTCGTGACGTAACTGCCGCTGTTTAATGCCATTTTCTTTTAAACCGAACTATCCGAGTGGGTTACGCCGTGAAGATGAAATCTTTAGAAAGAAATTGAAACGCCGAATTTTGAACTAAAGAATCCACCAATATTTCTATACTTACGATAATGCAATTAGATAGATGACCGAGTATGAATAGGATTCCAAAAAAGCAGATAACTGTACACCAAAGTCCCGAAATTCACCACGCTGTTGTTCCACAACAGATTTAAAAATCAGCTCGTGTTCAGGATATGGAAATAACCGCTATTTAATGGTACACATTTCCGAAAGAGATAACTGTGAAGGGTCTCAAAGACACGCGGAGCACAAACAGCTACTGAACCCTTAATTTGGCCGGAAAAAGTGGGACCCTCTGGGATCGAATTTATGATAGCAAGATGATGATCAAATAAACCCCCAGGAACAATGAGATGATTATCTCATTGTTCATAGGGATTTCTCCTTTGGGCTCGTAGTACAAGATAAAACTGCCAAGTCAGTGACACTAGTAGTTTAGGCAGAGAGTACGTATCCTTTATGTAGCAATATAATGCTGGAGTTCCGACTTAACAAATTATTGAATAAATATTGAGGAAAAGGGTGGAGAATGTTTAGAGGTTAGGGATAAAACTAAATGGCGAAAACATAATTTATTTTAAAAATGGGAGAAAACTTTTCCTAACCTGGAAAGTTTCACGATCTTCATGGTGATGCGTGTGTATGGCGTAGTTGCCTAACTGCGATTTTCAATTTCTAATTTTGCTTTAAAAAACACGTAGTTGTGTCAACGGTCGGACACGTGTCTCTCATTGCTGAGCAAGGAGCATACCCTGAAAGTCTCGCGCGAATCCGTTTCCCACAGACATTGTCCTCTCCTTGTAAGCTCGCAGAGAGTAAAAGGATGTATTGAATGTGATGTTTGAGATGTTTTCTAAATAAAGAGTTCTTCCCTATAAAATAAGGATGTTCGCGGCAATGATTTTAATTATGTGAAGAAGGAAAAATAACCACTAAATATTTTTTTCACACGTAGAAAGTTACACGTTACTAAATAAAAATTAATACTCTTAGCAAGCTATCAATAGTTATCCTCGATGAATAATATTCGTATTTAAAGTATTCTGACCTGCTAAAAAATCGGTCCCAAATCTCTTTTAGACATAAAATCCGAGACTAAAAGGGCTGAATTTTTTAAAATTTATTTCTTTCATCTTTTCAATTNCTGCAGAGATAGTTTCTTTTACAAAATTAAATTAGAAACAATAGTCCTACGAAATTGAGACAAGTGTGACAAGAAAGGAAAATTATCATAGATTCTTATTTTAGTCGTGAAATATTGATATAGGTCCGAACTTTCGAGGATTTTGATAAAACACTGTCTTCCTTTTTTCAGTTATTGTCTTTTGGAAGCTTTTTACGGGGAATAAATATTTGAATAGCAACATTCCACGAATGAATTTAAGATCCATCTGAGGAATTATTGGCAGCATTCATATTTTATGAATAATCATCGAGGAAAACATTGCGCACAGAAAACAACAAATGAAAGCACCCTCTCTAGCAAAAGGAAGGAATGTTATTACTGATTATCCCCGTGTCCCCGTGCACTTACATGGTAATTCATGAAATCAACATTCAACAATGGCCTTAGCCATCAAAGGGATGGGTTGTTTATTTAAAAAAAAATTTACGAAATTTCCGTATGTTTTATCAAAATCCTCGAAAGTTCAGATCTATATCAATATTCCACGACAAAATAAGAATTTATGTTCATTTTCCTTTCTTGTGACACATGCCTCAGTTTCGTAGGACCATTGTTTCTAATTTAATTCTGTAAAAGAAACGACCTCTGCATGTAACGAATACCTACTTTAGGTACATTTCTTATGAAAAAGTATACTAACTTAACATCCCCGTGTATTTTTATCTGAGTCTTTCTCCTGATTGGTCGATTTTTGGCCAATCAGGGATGAGCATTTGTGTATTTCCGTAAAATTTTACGAATGTTCCGTGTATTTTATCAAAGTTCTCGCAATTTCGAAATGATATGAATGATTCACGACTAAAGTAAGATTCTATAATTATTTTCCTTTCTTTAGACACTTGTCTTAATTTCGTAGGACCATTGTTTCTAATTTAATTTTGTAAAAGAAACGAACTTCATTAAGCTGTTCATCCACTAAGTTTCATTCATTCACTAAGTTGTTCATGAATTTCTATCCCTCATAAATTCCCTCCACGATTTCCTTTCATTCACCATGTAACCCTATTCCCAAGGCTCTCTCCATTTCCTCGACCTTACGATTTCCCTAACAGATGGAAAACAAGAATTTTCCATTTATAGAAAAGCTACGTACACCGACCTCACCATCCCTTCCCACTCTTCCCACCCCTATTCCCACAAATTAGCCGCCTTCAATAGCATGATCCATAGAGTCACTCAGGTCCCCATGTCCTCATCTAACTTCGAGAAAGAGATCTCAGTTATCAAACAAATAACCCATAATTATGGTTATGATCCCCAATTGATCGACAAACTCCTAATCAGAAAACAAAAGATCCTCACTACCCGAAACATTACCCCTTCACTCTCTCCAACTCCCCTTACCCCTTCCTCATGGAGGAAAATTCCCTATCTAGGAAGTCTTTCTTACAGGTTAGCAAACTTGCTCCCGAACGGACTCAGGGCTTCTACGTTCCCAGTAACCTGCGGAGAACCATTGGACTCAAAAGAGACAGAAGACCTCCGGAATCCCTCAGCGGGGTCTACGAACTCCACTGTGCCCTGCGCGGCACGTGGGACAGTCTGGGAGGACAATTAAGACAAGAGCCGGGGAACACAAACGATGCCTCCGCACTGAGGATCAGAATCCGCATTCGCCGTCCACCTCCGAAACGAGGGACATAGCAGCGATTTTTCGGCAAAACTACTACACAAAGAAACTAAAGGAAGGAGGTTGGACCTGCTAGAACAAGTGGAAATAAAAGTTTCCCACAACCTTACAAACGAATATCTCTTCCCAAACCCTTCACCCCTCATTTCCCTACCTTCCATTCTCTTCCAATGACGACTTCGGTTTTTCCCATCACCATCCCGTCCTCCCACATTCATAAACCCCTTTCCCCTCTCCTCTCTCCCTATATATTTTTATGCTTCCTTTTTCGATGTGCCTGACGATGTCGATTCATCGACGAAACAAGTTGCCATTAATAAAAAATATATCTCTGGAAGTTACCAAGTGTTCTTTCTCATTTAGTAATGCGTATTTACCTTCCAGCTGTTCGCCATCAGAGAAAATCAATCTGTCATTTATACTTCCACCGTTTCTTAATGAGAAGCTCCATTTCATAAATTTTATGGCGATGGCCTCTTTGCGGAGTAGTTATTTGGTAAATTTAAGGCGTTGGATACCAAAAGAAGAAAGCTAATAGGTACTCTCTTACTTTTACCTTAGAATACAAGTTTTATTCAAAACTGGTCGACTTTGAGCCTGACTTTACGATTAGATAAATATTCCAGGTGGCAATTATCGTTTCCGTTAGTAATCATTGGTAAGATTGTAAAATTTAGTCGATGGGAAATGAAAAATGAGTTTCCTTGAGTTTCCGTAGATTATCAGTTTCCTTAATTATTGAATGCTGTAATTAACTCGAATTGAAATTTATTTATTTTGGCCGATTTAAGAGATTTGATACCTTGCGGCCCGCAGATAATAAACCATATAACCTTACGAGTAAAGCTTGCTTGCATAAGCTTTATTTTAATAGATTTTTCCAACTCGTTTCGCACAGGTTTACGTCATTTCAACAAGTGCCTAAAATCGAATTCCAACGTTTACGCGCCCTATTATTGAATCACGCAACAATTGGGAAGTACACTATATAAAATAGTCACATAGTCACAAACACTTATCATATGCCAAGTTATACTTAATTAGCACTAAGGGAGATCCCGCATAAAAATATATTAAAAAGCCGCCCCATATATTTTAAACGGGCGAAATTTGAACAGTCCTAGCATCGAACGCAAGATCATAATGGTAGTTGTCCGGTTAGTAAGAAGCTCCTCCATTATTTATCCCATGCATTTCAATGCAATATCACATCGGGAAGTAGCTAAAAAATATGATTCGAGTTTCCTGTACAATTTATATGGAGGACCATTTAACCTGCCCTAGCATCGAACTATGGACCAATATGGAATTGGTAAACCTTGAGTACGACATATAGTCACGAATATAATTCCCGTACCAAATAACAGCTATCTGGCTTCTCGGAAGGTGACCCAAAGAAATTATTAAAAGTCGCCCCGTGAAAATTAAATTGAGGAAATTTAACAATCCTAGCATCGAAGCCAGAGTCATTTAGGAGATATCAAATTACGTAACAGAATCTCCTCCAGCAAACATAGCATCAGAGAAGATAAGGTAAGGCATTAATAATCCGTTGGGTTTCAATACGACACCGTATTGGAAAGTACATTATAGGGTAGAATAGGTAAGCTATTAATAAATCCCCTGCCATACGCCACTGACGGTGATTCCCTGATACGTCCTAGCATCGAATCCATGGCCACTAGGGGAATAGTCTTCACTCTATGCGATATAATTTATATCTACAAACAATATCATGTATTTCAACCTTCTATTTGAACGGAAAATGCCCTAAACCAATATTTGAAAATCCGTATTTATGTGCAATACTCGCGAAAAGTACCGTTTTTGCGGCCTTCTAGGATCGAACCCAAGGAGCAATGTCTCATTAATTCCATAGAGTAATTGCAGAGGTTTTCAAGCATAACATTCACCGGGTCAGCGGTGCTTTTCGTTTAGCGGAAGATGCCAAAAAAATTATGAAAAGCTCACGCGATGTACAAAATGGTGAAAAGTACCATATTTGGGGCCTTCTAAGATCGAACCTATGATATCTCATTTATTCCTTAGTGTCGGCGTTTTTACGCAAATAAATCACCGGCTCAGTGAAGATAATCTTTTAGCTTCAGTGTGTGTTTAACGGGAAATGCAAAAAGGAATTTTTAAAATTCTTGCAATGTCAAACACGACAAGTAACCATTTTGGGACCATCTGGGATCGAATATATACTACTTAGGAGAGAAATCTCATTAATTCTCAAGTGTGATGCTTGGGGTCTTCACGCTAAGAAATCGCTCGGTCAGTGACGCTTTTCGTTTAGCGGAAAATGACAAAACATCTCATTTAAAAACCACGAAATGTACAAAATCGCGAAATGTACTGTTTGAGGCCTTCTAGGATTGAACCCATGAAACTCAGGAGCGACTTCTCAATTATTCCTTAGTGCCATGGTGGGGTTCTTCACTGAATCAATTCGCCGGGTCCGTGACGCATTTCTCCCATGGTTATTAATGGTTAAGATAGAAGATTTAAATTCATGATATCATATGCCGTATTCTATGGGATGTAGAAACGACGATACCCTTGTGGCCATGGGTTCGATGTCGGGATGTATCAAGGAATCGCCGCCAGTGGCGTATGGCAGGGGATGTATTAATACCTTAACTAATCTACCCTATATGATACCTCACAATATGATTTCCTCTTGAAACCTAGCGGATAGAGTTAGATTTGTAAGTCGCCGCAAGGCGCACAATTGATATGTGATTCAATGCTAGGGCGCGTAAACGTCAAATAATAAGATATTCTGAATTTATTTATTTATGTAACCCTTTTGGCGTGGTTAGACCAATAGGCCCCTCTTACACCTAGCCTAACCTTTATGGGGTCTCAACAAATGAATTTTGTTGTGAACATCAAATAATTTNTTGTATATATGAAAGATTCAGGTTGAGGGAAAAACTCCTCGGCTGAAGGCTTGCGGAGAAAAACCCACGATGCGGGAAAAACGCCCACACAAGAAAGGGGCGGAGAAAACCCGCAAAAGCAAAGAAAGAAAATACTTAATTAGTGTTAGGTTATGGCGAAAGAATTAAAAGACTTAATTAATGTTAGGTTAAGGTGAAGGAATAAACTGATTTTCAATGTCAAAAAGGTATTTAAATATTAACCGTTTGAAAGAGGGGGTGATTTATTGGTAAGGTTATTATGTGGAATTGTATTCACAATCCACATATCCACAATCTGGCACTATGAATAAGGAAGGATTTGCTACCCATCTCAGTTCTGCGGCGCTGTATTGTTAGTTTGTTGTTGAAGCGTGTTACTAGACTATGTGAAGAGTTTAAATATGGAAATATAATGACAGGTAGAAAGGAGAGTTTTCCCTTAAGATTTTGTGGACAAGAGAGAGAAGTTTGCGCCTTGCCTAGGGCCATAGCAATGATGGTCGCTGAAGAAACGGAATGATATGATCAGACATTTTTGAATTGAAGATGAATTTAACCGCTTGACTCCAACCGCTTGATTTAACCGCTTGATTCCAGCCTTGGTACCGCACGTTCAAACTTAACAGCTGCAGATTTTGGTAATTTGTTAATTATTACATTGCTATAGTCGAAGAGAGGATGTGTAACGGTTTGAAATAAGATTTTCTTGACTTTAAGTGGAATGATATTTTTCATTCTTCTAAGCGCATGAAGGGAGGCGAAAACTTTTCTAGAGATTTCGGAAACCTGCTGCATCCAAGAAAGTGATTGGTCCATGTGAATGCCAAGGTTATTAACACAGTTGGAGTATTGTAGTTCCGACTGTTATTCTAGACGCCATCTTCAGATCAAGATTGTTGAATGTGAAATGACGTGAAACCTATGCAAAACAAGAGTTGGTAAAATCTATTACCCTAAGGCTTGCAGTATGCAAGCAACTTTTACTCGTCTATAATTAATGGACTCTTCTCTGGATAGATAAACCCATACAGGATACAAACTCAGAGGTTAAACGGAAAGCGTCACTGACCCGGCGATTATTCTGCCTAAATACCCCGACTATCTCATTAAAGAAATAGTAAGATATCGATACTACTCGACGAAGAATGTTTAGAGATAAGTAGGGAGATAAATCTAAATGGTGAAAAAAATAATTTATTGAAAAAAAAATGGGAGAAAACATTTCCTAACTTGGAAAGTTTCACGATTTTCATGGTAATGCGCGTGTGTGGCGTGGTTGTCGAACTCCGCTTTTCAGATGCTAATTATACGTTAAAAAATGCCTAGTTGTGTCAACGGTCGGACACGTGTCTATTATTGTCGAGCAAAGAACATACCCTGAAAGTCTCGCGCGAATCCGTTTCCCACTGACGTGGTCCTCTCCTTGTTTGACCAAGAGTTATGGTTTTCATTACAGACAACTCAAAAAAGAGTTAGCGAAAACCATCATTTTGACAGGCTTGCAGAAACGGGTACGATTTCACCTCATCAACTATATGAAACATAGTAATCGACTCATAGTGAAAAAGAAAAGGAAGTGTGCTAAGATTCAAATTATGCGAAGAGAGAGCGAGGAACTAGATGTTAGTTTGGCAGAAAAGGATCTAAAATACTAGAGGACTGCTACATTCTTATTAAGAGTCTTAATTACTTATAATTATCAATATTAAAATTATCTTCCTTCATTTGAAGGTGATAAACCAATATATTTATATAAATGAGTTGGCAATTTTTTTCTCTTTTCAATGATGGAAACCTACCACTAAGTCATGCATGAAGCATGGTATTGAATATTTTCCACTATTCGTTACAGACAACCTAGACTTTTATCGACATATACCTTATGACATCTTTACTTCGATAGACAATTGATCCAAATCTAATCTTGGAACGACACCCTTACATTGCGAAATTGTATACATTCAAGGGAGACGAGGATTAATACTCAATTAATACGAGATTAATACGAGATTAATACTTTTCATGGCAATCAATATGGATAGACCTAAACGAATGTTATTATTCAGCATCATCTATATGTAGGTAGTTTTTGTATAATCACCCCAACGGACAAGAATGAGATTAAAGTAAATGAAACATACACTTTTCTCTACTCAAAGATAAATGTATAATATTCGATTCATAAATATACGGCAGCAGGAACAATTACCATCCATGAAATTCTAAATAACAACATTTCAATGGTAAAGTATCTTCAATTACAGCTTTTTTAAGCAATTATCAGAAACAAAGTAAATTATCTTAATAATCTACTATTGATGGCGGCACTACTATAATAGTGCGTTTGTTTCAATATTTTCAATAATATTTAACACTCAATGATACAGCTTCAGTACTTCTATCAAAACAGATACTTGGGAAAATCGCTCTGTCATCCTTCTACCAGAATACCAAGCAAACGATATGGGAAATATTTCGAAACCCAGTCCGAATTTAATTTAAGAATACCCCTTCATATCCCATTAGTTGATGTTACGATAAAAAATGAACGATTGCTTTTCTATTGGCATTCCAGCAAGAAAGCCGTTACAGCATTCATAAATTCATTCCAAACTAAAACGCTGTAAGGAGATTAGGATAGCATATATACGTGGTATTTTTAAGCTGGTGTGAGGTGTATCAGCCAGCAGGCGTCCGGTTTCCAGGTATTTTCATGCTTCGGAACCGAGCTATGGTATCTCCTTTTCACAGAATTGAAAATAAGACAGAAATGAAGTCACACTCTTCGTTACGTAGTTATCCTCTTTGATTACTTTCCAACAAATCCATTAACCCTCTGGTACACGCGTTCACAATCGCCGAGTTGGAACTGCTCAAATCGACTCACCACAATGCGAGGGCTCTTATAAGGTTCGGGGAAAATCTTTTCTTCCTTACAGATGATAAATGAAAAATAAATAATGACAAGATATAAAAAGAATTCGTTTCCAATTGCTCAAGACCAAAAAAATTCAAATCCACACCTATGTCTGTATTCAGCCAGGAGACAGGTCCTGGCCTCATCTTCCACCAACAAAAGGCTCTTAGCAACAAAAAGCTCTTAAAAGGGAATGAGGGTTACTAGGTAAGATGAGGAGTGAGGAAAGTTGTCTTTGCTTCCATCGTTGATTCTGTGCCAGAATGATATGAGTAGAAAACGTTCTTGTGTAAGTGTAGCAAAATGAATCCATCAATAATATTAATAATAAATACTTTTCATGGCACTCAATGAGGATGGACCTAAACGAATGTTATTACTCAGCATGTATACCTCAGTAATCCTTGTATCATCACTCCAATGGACAAGAATGAGACTAATGTAAATGAAAGATACTATTTTCTCTATCCAAAGAGAAATGAATAATATTCGATTCATAAACATACTGCTGCAGAAACAATTAACATCCGTGAAATTCTAAATAACAGCAATTCAACGGTTCAGTATCTTGAATTATAGCCTTTTCAAAACAATTAAAAGAAACTGGGAGTACATTATCTTGGAAACTGATTAAATATATTGAGGAAAATTGGTTTTCGATGTCTGATGTTTTTTGGCCTATTACAATTGACACCGCGATGGTTTCACGGCTATTGTCTACTTCGATGCTGGCTTGGAACCTTTAACCATTATGCAGATAAAATTGGCTCAAATGTTACGAAAAGAGTCCTAAGAGCGCCGATTGACGAGTACCTGAATAAGCGTGTCCAGTCTTTCAAAAACTGGCGGAATTTGTAATTTACGAAAGAATACTCGTATTTACGGAAAGGGAAATAGGAAAAGCTTATTTCTGTTATATGTACAGAAGAAAAAATTACCATCTGCGTAGTTTCTCGCTAAATTATAAAATTCAGTCCAATAATGATATCTGCAGATCATTCCGCATAATGTATGCATATGCAATGCAAATATTTCTCTTGGAAATGAGAAAAATGGTTGGTGTACAGGATGTTTTTCTATCATACACAGAAACAATCTACTTTAATATCCGATGTCACATCAGTGTGAACAAATAACAAATTATAATATTTTTCCTGTTGTCCATAGCGGAAAATAAAACACAATTTTTACCCAAGTTCCTCGCGCAACACAATTCGTTTATTAGTTTTTTATCACTCTGAACTGATTAACGAGTAGAATTAGCTTTGAAAGTTGTGAAACACAGCTATTTACAGACGATAATCTTTTATATATTTACTGAAAAGGAAAAGATATTGGCTTTTGAAATTGATCGAAATGTATTCGACTTGAGAGCGAAAATGTCGAAAACCTTTATTTGAAACTGAATCACAAGACCTATATTTGAACTAAATTACAAATTTTATTCAACACAAATAATTATCCTCGAATTAAAAGCGGTGCATGGAAATAACAATTAAAGATAAAGGTAATAGGTAAACTGATAAATAAAAATTCTCTTAATTGTTGATATAAGCGAATAAAATATAACTTCTTTTCGAACATATCGGAGTCTATCAAAAAAGAGACGTATACACCTTATTCTGGTAGCTCTTCATCTAACCTAAATTTCAACATTCGTTGTCCATTTTAATAAATTCGTTTACTCTGGTGAAAATATAAACTATAAAATAACCTTAGTGAAAACGGATCTGTCTTTCATTTGCAATATATTAAACTTCCATTTCGACTCTCCCAAACTAGTGCTACTATTCAAATGTCATGTTCCACCTAGGGCAACTAGACTTACACCTCTTCTCCATGTTTCTACAGTTAAATTATCTCTTGCACAACGCTCCTTGCTACATCGACTTCCTAACCTTTTGAACTCCCTCCAAAGACCCTTTCAGACTGTCGTATGACTCTTTCTTAAAAGAAAGTGTAAATCATTTTTTTACGTAAATAATTCTGCATTTTGTAAATATTTCTTTAAGTTATTTGTGCTTGTTTGTTATGGTGTATGCTTTCTTGTTTACGAGGGTTGTTCGATAAGTCCTTAGAAAAAGATAGAAAATCAAATTATTTTGTGTAGATTTTTCTATTTTTCAGCATAATCTCCTTTTAACTCTACACTTTTTCAAACGTTTCTCCAACTTTATTAAGCCGTCCAAAAAGTACGATTTCAAAAGGATATTATGCTCTCAAAATAGGAATCTGTTTGGGCGATGACCTTGTTGAACGTGAACCGTTGTCCGCCGGACCATTTTTACGAGCTTAAAAATAAAATGAAGTCACTGGAGGCCAAATCCGGTGAATAGGGTGGATACTGTAACAATTCGAACTTTAATTCCATAATTTTGGCCATCGAAACTGCGAAGGTGTGCACCCGCGCATTGTCTTGATGGAAGAGGATCTTTTTCTTTTTCAAATTAGGACATTTTATCTTGATTTCTTCGCTCACTCGGTACAATAACGACACATAATACTCTCCAGTTACCGTTTGACCTTTTTCCAAGTAATTGCTGTAGATGATTCCGCGTGCACCCCAAGAAACCGTGGCCATCACCTTTCCGGCCGATTTCACCGTCTCCGCCTTCTTAGGAGCCCGTTCGCATTCAAAAACCAACTGTTTTGACTGTTCCATTGTCTCTGGAGTGTGGTTGGTTACCCATGGTTCATCCACGGTTATGTATCGACGCAGAAACTCGTCAGGATTCCGACGGAAAAGTGCAAAAATAACCTCAGAGTCGACCACACGATTGCGTTTATTCTCTTCTGTGAGCAAACAATACAAATGAAACCATGTGATAGATCACTGTATGTGAATTTATTAAATAAACAAAAACAACGATTGAGTTCGCTGAAGAAGAATTCAATCGTAAGAAACTAATTTTTCAATACTTAAAACTCAATAACCATGTATGGACCTAATAAATAAACATGGATAATGGAAGGACTGCTGAAGGGTTTCTGTCGCAGTAAAATAATATTTAATTCATGTTGTCGTAAGAGAGGATACCACAAAATTCAGGAAACGCCCGAATCGTAGTTCTCTACGGTAGAAACTAAGATGATGAAACCGTTCATAATGGCCACCAATTTTTCTTTGAAAGCAGCTAAACAGGAACTTATTTGAGATACTACAATCGCCTGTGAGCTACGTCGATACGAAAAGGTTGTGCGCTTGAAAACCAACGAAAATAAAAGTCATATCTTTGAAAAATGCTTTCATATATTTTCCAAAAACGTGTTGAATAGTAGTAAAGCATTAGCGTAGTCAACGGAGAGATACTCTGGCTGTATGAGCTTTTGGTGTAAACATACAAGTATGAAAACTAGAATGTTAATTTTAACATTTATATTCTTTAACTGATTTCATTTGAACGAATAAATTCAAAAGATATGTGCTTAAAAAGACTATTGACTTCATGGGCGATGAGAATTTTTCATCAGAAAAAAGAGTTAGTTGAATTGTGGGCACTTTGTTAGGGAGAAGTGTGTGCTGATTTCGCTATTATCTAACGTAGCAGTTTAATCGTATTGTCAAGTTGGCTAAGGAAATAATTTAAGTATTTAATAAATACGTAGGTTTCAATTGAAAAACTTTCACAAAAATGGAGGTGGAAAAGGTATCATATAATGGAAATCGGCGAACACGAAAGGTTGGAGATCAACCTAGACATTTCGCGTAAACCGAATTTCGTTTAACAGAATTCCTTGCAAACGAAACCCGCCGCTTTATTTTGTGGTACTATTTAGTAATTAAGTTATATTTAGTAAGTAGTTCATTTTATCTTACATTGAAAATACAATACCATTTTATTTTCGTAAAATGAACAAAATACAATGAATTGAATGATATGAAACGGGTGATAATGTTTATTTTGATTAAAATCCCGCTAAAAATGGCATTTCTTTCTATCCGGAGATTTTTGCGGGAATATTTTCCCAACGGACAGCAAAATGTTTTGGTATTGGCCGTTGTTCAGTGTTAACCGTTTCTCGTTAAACGCACTTTTGATTTTTTATTATTATTGATTGAAATAATAAGAACGGACTAATGCAGCTATTCATGTTATACGCTGTTATCCGTTTTTGTGTTCATCGATTTCCACCATTGTGTCCATCGATGTAGACAAATGGGTTTATAAACTCTGTGAGATGAGACGTTCTTAACGTAACCTTAGCTCTTGTTTAGTAAAATGTTATTCATGATTAAGGGATTTTATATTTTAAAAAATCTCCACAGATAATTGAAGTTTACAAAGTTAACGTAATACTATATTTAAAGCGTTTACTTGAAATGAAACGGCTAACGAGTAATAATGAGAATCTTTTCAAATACTTTCATTTATTACAAGAAATAAAAATTCTCATTTATAAGTCGGCTTTAGGCCGCTTTGAGGCCATCCTTTTATTTGTCGTTTTTACTTGAACGTATCTTATATTTCAACATAACCGGCGTCAATTGTTGCTTCGTAACGCAATTTTTGTTGCAATTTGGGTGTTTTGTTGAATATTTTCTCTCTACACTAAACTATAATCGATGTATACTTCGAAGAACAAACGTGTCTCTAAATCCTCCGTAGAAATCATTTGTTACTTGTGATATCAATAACTCTGAAGGCAGTTTATTGATTATTACCTCTGATATTTGACAATTTACATTTTACCCAAAAGTCTTGTCTAGGAGAGGACAAACTCATGTTACTGAGAGCCACACATTAAGAAATCTCAAATTATTGGTAGCCACTATACATTTTTCGTAAAATTATTTCAGCTCTTCAGAAATATTAGTTATATCACATACGTCAATTTATAGTTAATTTTAATAATTTCCTTGGAAATATACAAAATGTAACAACGTGAAAGAGGAAAACAACCGCGTGAGATTATTTTATCCTTTTAGTTTTTACCGAAAGGGAGACGTGAGAAATGATATATTTCATGCTTGCAACCGCAAGAGCAAACAAAATAATTAGCAAATTTTCCAATAGGATAAGGCACAAGAAGCCCTTCAATTCCGTGAAAATTGTGTTCTTTTTCAAGATGATAGGTAAAGGTATCTCTTTTTTGTCCTTTTATCAACAATGAATTTCCAAAATATCATGAAAGGCGGAATAATCCATTGATTGTGATCTAGCCTTAATACAAAGGAAAGAGTAAATATAAACAATTTTACTACTTAAAAATTAAATTATTATAGATTTTAATTTCCAGAAAGTTTTTAAACTTATACCTTATCCTTAATATTAATTGTTGATCGATGGAACCGCATTCAAGAGAACATAGAGTCGTAATCTTGCCACCCCTGGTCACTGCAATGCGGTATAACACTTATATAGTCCACTTACGCTCGTTTCGGTCGTAAGTCGATTTTGACGGAAGTCGAAGTGAAGCATCACTTGTGGTAGTTTTGATAAAAACACTAACTATTGCAGAAATTCTTATGATGTAACTTACGAAAAAGCCAAGTCAAGCCAAGTTACCGTCAAGTCGTTGGAAAAAAATCATTTTCTATTATTCTTTGGCATATCGTGGTAAGTTGATAATTGGCATGCATTGCAAGATATTTTAGATATTTAAACAAAAATCGATAACCAATCATGAAGTCATCTTTTACGTAACAAAAATAAAACGTGCATTTCAAAACGATCTTTAATAAGGGCGAAAGGTTTCATAAGTGACATTGAAAAAGAAATCATTTGCCGCAAGGAGCAATCTCATTAAATCTAGGTAAAGCAGGCTTTGATACCTGCACATCATTTCATTGCCACAGAGATAATTTCCTGAATGATATACGAGTGAGTAACTTTTCATTCGCAACGCTCAAGTGCAGGTCACTTATCTTTTCTCCTCAAATCGAGTCCTTGCACCCATATAGCGCGCTCGTCGTCAAAAATCTGCAAAATTACGCGAAGTGCTTTTAATCATGAGTAAGCTAAGCTACTGTAAAACAAAAAGACGTTATTTTTTCTTTTCGATCAAAAAACGGAAACTCTTAATCCAGAAGTTCTGTTACATTTGATTTTATACGAATGGAATACCTTTGAAATTGTTGCATTACGAGATATTCCTAGGGAAAATCCAAAACTTTCGAATTTTCACTTTATGTATACCAATTTCCTCTCGCTATGAATTACCCAATTTAAATGTTATTACATGAGAGTAAGAGTTTGCTATTTTTATATCCTTTTTCATCGTTCATCACCCAAAGAGAGATAGAAATTTCCTCTAAGTAAGGTATATGCAAGCCGAAAGGCGGTATGCAGGGTATTTGTGTAAATGTATCCACAACCTGCGGTACGCCTCGGGAGTAACTTTATAACGCCTTTCTAATCTAAATCCAGTTTTAACATACTACTCTTTGTCGTGCTGCTCTTGGCTTTAAAACTTATTTCTTATTCAGACGAATAACAGGTAAGGAATAACTATAATAACTTCAAAGCCAAGGGGAGCACAGGAACAAAAAAGGTTGGGAATCCCTATCCTACGGTATTTCCTCACCTAATTAACATTCTTCTATAGTTCTTGTAAATTCGGTATAAACTGCGCTCCCGTGATTCGACGAGCTATCACATGCATAATTAGAACCCTATTATCTCTTTAGTATTAAGGTCAAGTATATGGAGGATTAGTGTTTCGGAATACCTGAAGTTGCTGCATTTGAATCAAGTGGGAATATTAGATGAATAGTAATCAGAAGGAATGGGGGCAGTTTCCCCAACCTGGTATTTTTTGGGGCAACCTAGCTATGATGACTGACCCAAAATAAATATCCAGAAGAAGTCATTTCATTCACGATACGTACCAAATACACATACTATCAAATATTAATAAATCAAATAATATTTAACTAATATTTCCCAGGATGTGATCTGTAGTCACCGCGGTATTTCGAAGCTTCTGAATTCACCTTCAGGAATCCATTTTCCGAAGAAAATGCAGGATGAAGCTTTTATACTGCTAAACATGTAGAAATAATATAATCTTTCGCAATCTTAAAATAAAAAAGTAAATTTTCATTCTTCTCAGATTAACTTAAATAAGATATGCACCCTACCACACCTATCCTGCGGCTTGCAGGGTACGTTTGTAGATGTAGATGCTGTTCACATAATTTCCTGATTTTCGAATTAAAAAATCGGTAAAAACATTTGTTTGTATAAATGTTCCATAGTCCATCCCTACAAAGAAATCCTCATAAAACTCTTTCGCTCCACCTAAATAAAATGCCAATATATTTGGTTCTTGGAACTGATCCGTTAATTATATACAGAGCATAGGATATTCAGTGACGCCAATATGCTGAAATATCTCCTCTTAGTCTACATGGATTATGAAATGTCAATTTATAACATGGGCAAATTATTTACACGTTTCCCGATATTCAGCAGATGGAAAATCGATCGAAAAGTGTCTAGAGAGGAAGAAAGAATCTTATAGTTCTTTTGACAACTAGCCGAAATATTTCAGACGAAAACTTTCCCCTATCCATCTATTTACCCCCTGCCTCACGCCGAAAGGCTGATTGCGGATACATATACAGATGTAGATTTATCCCTCTATCCATGTATTTCTGCATATGCCTCACACCTTTTCTTGCGTAGTTACCAAAGTTGCTACTTACGGCAGTAAATACTGTGACCACCGATAAATTGAAGAAAAGAATATCCCTAATGTAGGGCTGTAACTTAACGTTGAAAGGAATTACAGATCTTTCCCCAAAGGTTTTATCCTCAAAAACCAAGTTGTAATGACCGCCACCTAAAATGGATATGACATCAGATGTCTCACGCTTAAAACTATAATATATACATGATCCGTTCCCAGAATCTCACAATGAATATTTAACGCCAAAAGACGGCGACTAATTGCGGGGATATGCGCCAGAATTACAATGAGGGACGCATGGCACATGAAGACAATTTTATCTCGTTACATTCTTGCCCTTGGCACAGTGTCAGCCGGGAAATCGATCGCTATAATTTGAGTCATGTTGAGAACTATGGCATCAACACCTGTCTACATTGATACTCGCCAAGTGCCGTCATCTCGCATAGGAGAGGATTGCTCTACCAGCATGGCAGTGACCTGATCTTGACCCACAACGATAGTCCCTATCGACCGATCGCTCTTTGAAAGGGAGCGAATTGTGTGGGAGGTGTCGGAGGAGAGGGGGCAAGAAAAGTGGGTGAGGAACTTCTTTCTCGGATCGTGCCTGTGTTGTTGTTTTTGTTGTGATGCGGGGGTGGGATAGGGGAGGGGTACGTGCAACGATAGCCGCTGACATTGCCGTGGAAATGTGCACTTACGTGGACGGTGAAGTGGATATAAGCGGCGCTGGCAAATCAACTGTCAGTAGCCACCGGCGCTTCTCCCAAACACCTTCCGGACACTAAGCACCACCGTGCGCGGAATTCCAACTTCACTCGCCGCTCCACCGACACAATGCAGATCGATTCGTTCGCCTCTACACTTTCCATTCTCCTGATTTTACATTTATCGACCACGTTGGTTGTTTCGGTAAGTATTTTTCCACAAAATTCCGAAGTTGTTTTCGCACGCACAATTGCTCCATCGCAGGAGTTTTCATCCTTTTGTCGCATTGACAAAATTGATCCGTCGAATAGAAAACACGTTTATTTTACATGCGGATTCTTCCGGAATTTTCAATCATCCCACTTATTTTCATTATATGCTTATTTCAATCCACATTTTTCACTTTAATTTTTCTACTAAGTAGAGAGGTTAAATAAAAGAATAAATTAATTTAATCCTAGAAATGATAAAATGTTGACAAATGGCTCTATTGCATACATAGGCATAAATGTTAATTTAAACATACATAAAGAAATACTACAGATACCATAAATAGTGTTTTTGTGTCATAGAAACATTTCGCATATTAGTATTAAACTCGGGGAAAATGTACCAAGTAGGTCGCGGAAGTCATTTACAGGAATCAAAGTGAGCTGATTTTTAGTTATGTTGAGCGAAAAGCCGTTCATTACCATTTATCGATGAGGTGCAATTTTATAAATAGATCAGTGGAGCGTTATAATTCTCTTGTTTAAATCTCTTAAACGGACTACGTATAACATAGAGATCTTCAGTTTGAGTGCCATGTCTTTATCAACGAGAAATCTCTTCTTAATGAGACTGGGTCATATGAAAAGTTCTCAATTGCTAACTATTTCTTAGGCCTCTTGACGGAGTTTCATTAATTACAATTGCTGTTTGTACGTTTATCGGCTTTGCGCAAATTTGACATGAGTTTTATTCACATCATTAATAACAGATCTGAATGAAATATAAAGTATAAAAACTTAATCTTCATTAGAATAAAATATTTGAGGCTTCGAGCATTGATGATTTTGGGGAAGAGGCGAGAAAAAAATTACTCGACACTGTTTCTATTCTTCGACCAAGTATAAACTGCATACATTTAAAAGTAGGGATTATTTTAGAGATGATAATTAATTAGAACTATTTTCTCTATCTGCCTACAAAAACTTCTTGCGCAAGACTAACCACAGCAGCGCGTTTTATGATCGCAACTCTAATATTGAGGACTCATTTTTGCACTATTAACTGAATGCAAACATCTTGCTTACTCTTCGCAGTTACGATGACATAGTTCCTATACCCAAATTTGCCATACCTTATAATGAACGGTCTTTTAGCAATGAAAGTGAGAAAATTCTCTCCCACAGTGGCTTCGTTAAATGTGCCTGACCTATATTCATCAGTACTTCTCGCGATTCAATCGTTTGTGAATTTGGCCTCACTAATATTGATTAAAATGGACCCGAATTGAATTAATTAATGACTTACTCTTCCCACTTTTCACCAGTTGTCACCTCGATCCTTAGTGAAAGAGATTGTAATACAAAACTGTAGTGAGTATGAATATCATTACATATGGTTTCTCTGCAACTGTGTCTATGTAAATCATTAAAAGCATAAAACGTTGATAGGTTCCTCACGAAAGGCAATTTTCTCTTACTAACTTTTAACGGGAGTTTGACGATAAGATTTAAGAGCTTAGTTTAGCCAAATTTAGCATACTACGTAAGACTATATTATGTAAGACCATATATATGAAAGACTAAGACTTCTTAGTACGAGAACAAGTATAATTTACACAAATAATTAAAATTAAAATTATCTAATTAAAACTTTTGATTTAGAATTCTTCGAATGTACACTGGTCAGGATTAAAAAGGCGTTATACACCGATTGAAAGATTTTCTTATAGAAATCTGGGCCTAATTGAATGTTTGGCAGAGCCACAGGCCTCTATTGAAACACGCTCGCTTATTTGCATTTGGCTCATTGCGAATAAAATCTTGGTCGCATGGGTCCATTTTAAATGGACGGTGAAATACAAAGATCAAAATCTCGTATAAAATCAATTAAAAGCGAAAGGGCATTTTCAGATAACCAGCTACCAAACAGTAGTATTTCTTCTTTAAATTTCTTCAATAAATACGAGCTTGAGCATAACTTTTAAAAGTCACTATGAGCGTTTACCTACGCGCTCGCAATGGAAAACCTCAAGGACGTTAAATATTATTTCTTCCTCGTCTTCTTCTCTAAGGAAAGAGCGGCTCTTCCGTTAACAATACTAAAGCAAAGTGTAAATAAAATGGAAGCTTGAAGAATGAGATCATGAATTTATTTATGCAGCAGTCGCGAATTCTAATTTGCATGCACCATCATTGAAGCGAAACTTACGATGTCGGTCCAACATCAAAATAACACACCTGACCCAATACGAAATTTTATGGGATATTTAACTGCATCACTTTCTCCTAACAAAACTTTCTATACTATGCTGAACTTATTGCTGAAGTACCATTCCGAAATTTTTGAGTGAACGAATTTTCTCTAAAATTGCTATAATTTACAAATCCCTCAAATGTAATACTGTGGCTCTTAAATGTAATGATTCGCGATAAATGTTGTTAAATATCCCTCTCCAACTAAAAACTACACTTCCGTGACGTCTTTATTAGGAGTGAAAATCGGGTATTCTGAGGTGTTGGATAAATCATACATTTTGTTTAACATCTGCGAACATGCTCGGCAATTTTGTTTTATAATATTACTTTCTTAGTCATATTGTTAACTCATTCGTTAATAGGCGTTAAATAATTATCATTCAGCTGTGATTGTGATTTTCTTCAGTAACGTTATTCTAGAAAAATAAAACTTAAAAATCCAGGAAAAATTAAAATTGCGTTAATAATACTACTTTTACATTGCATGCTGTAAAGCCAACCAGTTCGTCACAGCAAACTTCCCAATCATTAACGGTCACCAAATAACTATGTTATTTTCTTAGTCATATTGTTTATTCATTGGTTAATAGAATGATAATTCAGTCGTGAGTGTAATTTTCTTCAAATTTCCTTTCTCTGAATAAAGACGAAAGTAATCGGTGCATCATCGATGTATCGGAGATGAAGACAATCGTTGTCTATTACTAAATAATGTCTTCGTAAAATCCTTTGATTTCAAACGTATCCATTCTCAAATTTTCCCTTTAAGTGTCTCTCTTGTCAAGAAATAACCTGAGGGTGATGATCTCAGACATAGATTACTTCTATCAACAAAGAAATGATGGTTGTGGTGGACAACAATTACTTTGTGTGCGAATCGGCCAACTTGTGAATTAAAACTTATTTTCTCACGTACAGCTCGCAGACGAAGATTATTACGACCCTGTTTACGAAGAGAAGAACAATGGAAAAGCACCGTCTCTCCAAGGAAGCCAAAGAGATTCATCAGGGGAATCTGATTCCGAGAAAAAGTGCGACTGCTGTAAGGAAAAACCTACTTTTCCTCGCAAATTTTACCATTTGAATAATCAAATCCATGTAGTTATCAAATGCTGATCGGATTTAAAAATTCGTCCATGCGCCTTGTAAGGATGTGGGACGCTTTCCGCACATACGGGCATTGGTGAACGTGATCATCCGATCACTGGCTTTGCATTAATTCCGACTCTATTGCCTCATAAGAGAGACTAAATTTTTCAACATATTTCACTATAGTTCCCTCGAGAAATTGCTTAAACATATATTATATATATGTTTACGATAATACCAGTTTTAAAAATTGCCCTATCAGTAAAATAAGGGATATTTCTTTCTCTAAGAGTTTTTAGATCTCGAAATAATGTTTGGAGACAAATACTGAGTAATTCGCTATTATTGTAACTGGAAGATAAGCGAATAATAATTATGTGGAATGCAAGTTTGCCCGTTTCGGTTCGCGTAGAGTAAATCGAGCACTCGCGGAAGTCTTTGTCGACTAAACATATATCTTACAAGATATCTTTCCCACAGTGCGCAGAAAATGTCTTTTCCAAAGTGAGCTGAATTGAACATGATGATGCTTCATTTATGCTCTTCTCAATCAAATCGGACACTACACCTCGGGACCAGCCAATTTTAAATATTACACTATTTCAAAATGGCGTTTCGGTTTTTCACCTTCTTGTTTTAAATACCAGAAAACGTTGACAGTTGTATTCCTTGTTTTTTAAGGGAAAAATAATTTTGTATCAAAAGATAAAATGTAATCACGCCCGTAGTATTTTCCAAAGAATGCTTTTTTTCCGCCACTCATTTCTTCATCAGTGAAACTTCACACCCGGCAGGTAACTGAAACCCTCTGCGGAAGAAATGTTCAACAGGATAATTTGCTTATTTTATGGGTGACTTTGCTGCATAAATAAACTCCTGGACGTATCAATTTTAACATGAACTAATTTCAGGTTGCGGCGTGGCGAGCT
The DNA here is from genome assembly GCA_000376725.2 of Ladona fulva. Lineage (NCBI taxonomy): Eukaryota > Metazoa > Arthropoda > Insecta > Odonata > Libellulidae > Ladona > Ladona fulva. The sequence continues at coordinate 113,595 of KZ309242.1, read as the reverse complement.
TCAAAAGCAGAATTGTTGGAGGACAATTTGCGCAACCACATGAGTTCCCATGGCTCACCGCAATGATAAAGGAACGCCGACTGTACTGCGCTGGCTCACTCATTACCCGAAAACATATACTCACGGCGGCTCATTGCTTGAAAGGGTACGTGAAAAAATATCTATGAATATGTGTAACTGAGCATTATTCGGGGTGTTTTGAACCTTAAATATAATGCGGTCAGGGAAAATGGGATACTTAACCATCAAATCTGCAGCATCATGTTATTCACGAGATTATTTATTACATATAGTTTTTAAAATAATTTAAAATATTTCAAATGGAAGATAATGGTGGGATGTGTACCTTTCGCTGCACTTGTTCCGTTTAAGTCACCTCCTGTTATTTATTAGAATTTGGTTAATATATCTTGAGGGTTATGGCAAACAATTTCAAAATATTTTCCATCGTAATTCAACACAGCAACAAAACAGCCGAATTGTAGATGACAATGCTTTCCAATGAAGTAGCATAATGATGTAAGAGAGAGAACCAAAAGAGAAAAAGTTAGACTTTGCAGAGACACGAACCCTAATCTGCCACTTGACGAGAGGGTGCTCTCTGCAGTACAATGCCTTCAATTTGGTAATCCAGTATCTTTAACATAAGGTCGGGAAGAGCCGTTTTATGAGGTCTTAGGTTTAATCGGAGATGATAATTTAGAAACATTGATTATGAGCACCCAACCACGCTCTGTTGATGACTCGTAAAAAATTTTAAATCTTAACTTCAGTCATTCTTTAAAAAGTAGCTGTCTTATTGGGTGATCATTATGGATTTTTATCCTACTACTTTATTGCCGTAATAAAATGTCGTGTTTAAAATGAAATAGAAATAGATCCGTTTTATTGCTGCTATGATACGAAAATAAATTCTACACATTGTCACAATATTCCTATTTCCCACAGATTCAGCAAGGAGGATATAATGCTTGCATTGGGTGGACACGATAGAAAAGATTTCTACCGAGGCAAGGATGATGAAGTCGAAACCCGTAAGATTGAGAAAGTCGCAATACATCCCCAATTCAACGCAAGTAACTACAACAACGATCTCGCAATTATAACGATGGACAAGCCAGTGATGTTTACGACCAGGATCCGGCCAATCTGCCTTCCATTTAGAGGTAAAGAAGTTTGGTCAGTTGCACCTTATCACGACGAATATGATTCTAATTAGGAACACAAACTTCGATAAATAGGTGAAATTAGTGCCTCGTTTACTGGTCTACTTCCTATATTTCTAACCAGCGTGTAAACATCTTAGAGAAGTCGTTAACTAGAAATGAAATGAGTTTGAATGCAGGATTTGTTGAGCTCATAGATTTCACGTAAGTCTGTGTTTTCGTTTTATTTTTCTCTATAACGTGTCATATTATCAATCTGAACTTAATAACATTTAATATACAGGCCAAAAAAATAAAATCATTGTTCATTAAAAAATGTTTCAAAGGTATTAAAATAATAGGCAGAAAAAATAATAGAGATCAGCTTAATTAATCCATAAATGTCTAGTTAGTTGATGATTTGTATATCACACGTTCATAGTCAATTCTTATTTTATTAGATATCACGCTTACCCTTACTGAGCCTGTGAGTTTAACTAGAGATAAAAAGCGTATCTTCCGATCTCAAATGTAATAAAAAGGAATAAAAGCTGTACTTCACATCTCGAATTCTTACGAGTAAACCTAGAACGACGATTTTTTTTCCTTTGCAATGTGAAAGTAAAATTAAAATAAAAAAATAATGAAACTAAAATATTTACCTAACCAATAATTATCCCCGTGATCAAATGCTGTCGTTTGAGAGTTTATTTATCTTATCAGTCAATATATTGATTGATCACTGAAATATAAATTTCTAATGTTGATAAAACCGACTTATACCTCGTGATCCAAGCGCAGCAAAGCGGAGAGAACTCGTGGATTTTAGGGCTCTCATATAATTTTCATTAGGAGGGTTCCAAGATTCTTGGGTACCCAACTGGCGTTATTATATTATTACGCTACGTATAGAATTGATTTATACTTTAAGAAAGCGATTATTAAATGGGGCCCTATACAACCCTAAAGCGGGTGGTCCTTAAGGGATCCTATCAGAGTTTTACATCAACATCAAAGAATGTCTTCAGAAATTGACGAGAATTTTTTTACATGTACGACTTTGATGTACGTACGAACGATTAATACATTCATAAAGATCATTTCTTGCATGGTATAATGAAGTTATCGAGTAAGTGTAACTCCCCAGCAAGATGATAGTATCAGATGAATGACAGCCACGGTAAAGAGGCACTTTTCCATACTTTTCTTGGGAGTTTTCCATTAATTTTGATTAAGAATGCTTGATTTTCCACTTATTACTTACCTTGTTAATTTATTTTGTCGCCCACAAACTTTTTTCTCAAAGGATGCTTTTTTTTTAGAGATACAGATTAGAATCAAGTAGCTACGAAGTAAACTAATTCTCGTCCTCTGCCACATTACATTCTTGAGAAGTTCTTCTCTCTCTATCTGAAAAAGTTCCTCAACCTCCGAGTTAGCGTATTGGAAAAATTTTACGGCTACGACTAATGGAAATTATTATTTTTAATTATGCGATTCATGGGAGCATATGATAATGCGTGACAGCAGATATTAATACGATTACCTCTTTGTGTCGCGTTGGCTGTCTTGAATTGCGCCAAGGACATAGATTAGGTTTTGATATTTACGGTCCCCGTATTTATCAGTGTCATCCCTTGAAATTATGCTATATTTTTGCCGCTGATATGTCCTCTTCTATCATAACTTGAATGCGAAGTAATATTGAACATAGTTTATCAATCTACAATTGTTCATTCTAGACTTAGTAGCATAATGCTCTGGTCCTTGAATATTTCGCTTCTCATTTAAATTCTCGAATGTATACAAAGTCTGAATCAAAATAATAGTACCGCGTTTATTACTTAAAGAGGCAACTTTCATCTCAATATTTCTCGGAGAGCCAAGCAGAAAACACATTTGCATTTGGTCCCGGGTTCGATTCCCCAGCTGGGATAACATAAGTGCGGAGTGGCCTCAGCTGTTATGACCCACTTTTAACAATACTACTTATATCAAAATGAACTTCGGTGTGAAATTTTTCATCGTTTTTGTTTGGATTGCAATGGATATTAGTTTTGATTTTGCTTTTGTGGAAAAGTCTGCGAAGTGACAAATAGTCATAAACGTGCATTTCAAAAGATGCGCCATGAACGTGCTTAATGCAAATGTTAAAAGACGATTATTATTAAGAATCTTCGGTGACGCAACTTCCGTATCACTTCAGCTTGATTTGAAATTAAGTAATTTGGTTTTTCAACAACGCACCACGCCGCGCTTGCAAGCAGTAATTCTTTTTTGTATGAACTATTGTATGAATATTGAACCAATAGTCGATGACTCACGTATAAGATACATGTTTTGAAGAAACTTTTCCTTAAATTCTCGCTCGCGTAGTAAGCTATAATCTTCAACATGATACGCATTTTAAAACAACTTAACTCTTAATTAATATTTTAATTCGAATTCGATTTGCTTTAGCCGTTAGATGTCACATAATAAATTAATTTAAAGCAGCGTTCTTTTGGAAGTGTGGAAGCAGGTAATATTAAATATGTATGTTAACATAGCTGGATATTCTTCTTTCAGTAATAACATGACCAAATGGTCGTTGTGTTTTTTCTATGCTGTGTTTTCTCATACGAATTATTTTGTTTTTCCGCGATATCATCCGCTTTCTTTCCACAGCATTTTCCGTTCGAAAGGGATAAATTTATTAGATAAATTTCTCAGAAAAACAACTGATTTCTTCTGTTTAATTCAATACAAATGGCTGAAACTCACTGATATCGTGGAATCGCTTGAAATAAGTTAATGAGTTCGTTATTTTACAAGTGCAATTATTACAAGTGCGTTACTATGTGTTAGAAATGTACGCCAGGAATAAACGAAACATTGATTTGGAGCGGATGTATTTTTGAAAACAGATTAGGAAGCAATATAAACCCGTTAGAAGTCTCTGAAGAACATTTTTGGTGGGATATAATTATCAATCTATAAGTTTTAGAGAGCGTGAGTTGGGTATAAGTATTCTTCTAAATTGTCCCCCCGAACGGCTCGTTATCATCTAGCTGTCTACTTTGCTGCGGCCACACATTTGGTTAATATATTTTTTCCGCGATGTCGTCCCTATTCAAGGATATGATTTCGAAAACTTGGGGGCTTTGACTCAACGCGTTGTTTTTTACCGGTTATTTTAATCTTGCCTGAGACGTGTCGCTCGGCTTGGGCCATAATGATTAATCAATCAACTTGGTCTCATTTCCGGAATCGATAACAATAAGCTTATATTTCAGAAATTATTACAATGTCATGATGGATAGAAGAACAGTTTCCAACTGTTCTTCCATCGAAATCGAATTTTTAATTTAGGAAATTGGTCGTGTTCTCATGGGACATTTCTCACTATTTTACCAATGCGTAAAAATGCTGAAAATACTTTGAAGCGAAACGGTTCTGAATAATATTTGATTTTCGCCGCACAGTTATGCGGTAACTATCAAGTACCGGTGAGAGAAGTTAATTGCAATATTTGAGACCCACAATTCTATTTTTTTACGAGCAATAGTGGTCAAAGCCTTTTAAATAATCCGTGCCATGTTCTTTTATTCCTACTCTTACCGACGACATAACCTGTGACAACTTCTACCAAAGAATGACCAACTAGGCTACCCGAAAATCTCAATCGTCAAAAATTATACCATATGATATTGAATCAATTCACAGTTAAAACATCTGAATGCAATATTATCGAATACTTCTTTCTTTAATTGATTCTCCAAACCGCAATCTATTTCCCATCTGAAATACGAGGAATGAATTTAGTTCAAGACCACGAATTCAAAACCAACTTCCACTAAGGGTGGCTCAGAAAAACAACAGATCGCGAAGATAATGTCCTATCAACTCCAATATTAATGGATACGTACAACTCTGAAGAACGATGTCCCCCAAGTATAATGATTTCAGCAATCCGTTCCAATCTTCAGGTAAATTCCCATTTCCGTGAGTGGATTCGGTGCTAAGAGGCTTGTGGTACGAGGAAATTACATGCCCGTCTAGAGAACACCTTAAGAACGGGAATGACAGGAAGTGACTTCGAGGGCAAAACAACCTTTCATTCGGGTATTCTTTAGGAGAAGCAAATTGCCGAAAGAAATTATTTTAAATAGTGGTAAGATAAAAAAATAATAGTCTTAAGCACTCTCCGCAGGAGTCAGAGCGGAAACGGACAAAATTATAGGCTTATATCGGGCAGAAATGACATAAACGTAGATAAACAAACTCGTCGAACGTGGCGTTTGTCTCCTTCGCTATCTCTATTGCATTCGATAAAGGGCCCACAATTTACTAAACGGGAACAACTACTTTCCTCTCCATTGTCATTCCTCTCGATGTATTCGAAATAGCGTAAGTGGTTAGTGAAAGGACTGGACTTCAAAATCCACCAGTCGATAAGCGTTGTTAATCGAAAGTTATTTTACGCTTGGTGCCATGAGAACGTTAGAAAGCGTACGGAAATGAAATTTCACTCCAATTTCCAAGATGAATATTGACCGGGTCATCGGCAATTCAAAAAAATGAGCGGAGGCTGAAGACGTTTACTGACTTGGTTGGGGACTTAAATGCATTTCATGACATGCTACAGAAACAAAAAATATGAAAATTAAAACATAACGCCTCGAAGTGAAAAAAACTTCCGACAGAATACATAAATTTGGCATGCATTTGGATGCATCCGACGACTAATTACTACCTCTTAAAGCTTTAGCTTGTGAATAATTATTCGATCACAAGTTCAAAATTAAAGTAATACTTTTTGACCCTCATTAATCCTTGAGTAAGCTAAGCTAATTTTCATCAACGATTCCATTGATGACTTGTAATGACTTGTTTCGAGAATAATTTAGAGCCCGAAGAAGTCAGGGAGGTATGGATTTTTCAAAGAGCTGATATATCAGCTTTCCTCAGCGTTGTTTAATATCTTAAAGATTTCATTCCTTGAATTCAACTTAATAACCAATTTAACGATGTATTAGTCAGAAGTAGACAAGCCACGATCAAATTAATGATAATAATACGGTAATAATAATATGGAAATAATGAGATTATAATAATAATATGATAGTAATAATTATTACTATTGAAAGTACTTCGACAGCTAAGGTCATTTCGCACCCTCCGAGAATCGAATCGCTTTCACCGATCGGACGCGTTGTCCACACACATACTATTCGTGAGCCCTAATATGATAATTATAATAATATCATTAACAATGGTAGTTTACTCTCCGAATAGTCACCTTGAAAAGGTTTATGATGCTGCAAATTAACGCTTTGAAGTTGTTTCTGGGAAGAAAAAATTAATGACGACTTGAAAGAGAGAAAGCATTTAAGCTACAGAAGCTACAGAAGTTTGAACACATCTATTTTCATCCAAAAAGGACGAAAATTCGATTTCCATAATCTTATGAAATAATTTTGTTTTTACAACAATATTCTACTTTGGGGTGCAAGGCAACATTTCTAGGAGTCATCGTTAGAAAAGCATGCGAAAATACTCTGCTTCACAAATACGTTTTGAAGACTATAATCCATAAAGAGGAATTCAAAATTGCAGGTGAAAAGTGGCAGTTGAACATTAATTGAAATAATCAAATAGATTGTGTCCAGCGAGATTTTATAGAACTCCAAATTTAAGAAAACGTTTTAAAAAGTTACTTATAACCTGTGGGCAGTATATCGTATTACTTTTTACAAATTTTTTGAAATAATTAAATTAGGGATAGTTTACTCAGATGAAGAGTCGCGACTGAAAGGTTAACCAAGCTGAACTGGAAGGAGATAAATTTATTTAAAATGTGATAAAATATGCTTTGAGTAGTAGTCAGTTGAGATCATTTCGCACGTATGCCCCCAGAGGTAATCGAACCCGGGACCACTTTCATCGAAGTCGAACGCGGTCATGATAATAACGAAGGAACGGAAAAGAAGAATATCAATCTATAAATATCTATAGGGAAATCTGTCTCCTCTAAATGCACTTTCAGCTTCAACAATCTAGGCGTGATGAGCATAATAAATAATTACGTACTCGTATTTCGGTGTAACGGTAAAGAGCGTTAGATAAGTTAAATAGATAGAGCGATAGATAACCAAAAGTTGGATAGATGAGTCGGTCAATTCCTAAATTCTTATCGGGAATGAGACCGAGAACTTTGATTTCAAAGCCAACCATGACAAAAACAAATTAATATTCTGAAGTGGAGATAACAACACTAATCAATAGTTCGATATGAAACATAACACTTTCCTATCGAAATTTCAACAAGGGGCAGGATTCTGGCGCTCTTCTAAATAAACGGAGATTTTTTTGTAACTTGGATACTTTATTGAAATTACTGAGAAAATAATACTAAGAGGGTTTTCAGAATTAAATGAGAGCCTTACAGTTGCATAAACCTTAGTTTGGGAACCTCATCATCTTCTGATGGACTGTTTTTATCGTTTGGTGTGAACTTGTACTTAACTTTCTAAAACTTTTGACAAGTTTTTTATCGCTCCTTATACTTATTCAAACAATTACATATATTTGAAAATCAAATAAGCCATGTGATGACATCCACCTCGTTTCCCTATTCGGAATTCCGATGTTAGAGATGATGCAAAGAGAGCTCCTTTCCTTGCACGTGCGATAAACAGTTTTCTGTCATACGATAAATAAACAGGTTTACACGAATTGACAAACATAAAGCACTAACCAGAACTGCCGCAGAACCGGATTTTTCACGTGAAAAACGATAGCGAAAACATTTCATAAACTAAACGTTAAATTCTGTAACAAAAAATTAGCAATTATCATAACTCATTTGACCCAAATTTCGGAACTAGAGAGTGTGATTTTGTTTAATTTAGATGGGCATTTCGGACATCCCAGTGATAGTAATACGCTGATAAAATCTCTACGTGTTGGGAGTCATGCCGTAATGTTATCCACAAAATTTGTCTCTGACTGATTACTATCTTAGCAAAACACATAGTTTGAGGACTGGATGGGAAAGAATGCTATGACACTATGCACACAAACGCTTTGAGTCGTACTGTCATCTCGCAGCGATAGCTCGAATCAATATTGGTTGTTAAAGGCTTCATTCATTTTGTAGCCATCAGCAGCTTCGATAACACTTTCTCCGTCGATCGCTGTCATTTAGGATGCCTTACTTGTGTTTTAGTTCCATTTCTATTTTTTGATCAGAACCACCATGGGCAAAAATGTTTGCCAAGAATTGAGTAAGCCAGGAGAAAGATTGTCCCCCAAAATGACAGAGTATTAAAAAATTCACCTGCAAAGTTGCTACCGGGAAAGGTTTCACCAACTTTAATAATAGAGTGATTCTTACATCATATCTCTGTCCTAGAATCAAAGAGACGCGAGCTATTATTATGTACAATTTTCTTTCATAAAAAAGCACGCTTTGTACAACCAAATTTCAGCTTTTATCATAATATGATATTTGACATGAAAAACCTGTGTGCTTTATCTCCCGAAACAGAAGGAGGAAATTATACTGGAAATGCGGCAGTGGTGGTGGGATGGGGGAGGACTGCAGAGAGCAAGCCCACATCGCCATTCCCTCAGAAAGTTGAAGTCACCGTCTTATCAAAGAGCGAATGCGACCAAAGCGGTTACGGACCTACAAGAATCACTGACAACATGTTCTGTGCCGGATATTTGGAAGGAGGGAAAGATTCGTGCCAGGTTAGCCAATTAATTATATATACGATTATTATCGAAAGAAAAGAAAGTTGGAACGCCGTCTTTTTCCTAATGTGGAATCCTTGAAATTGGAGAGTTCGTTTCCAAAATGCGTATAGGGACATTCCCAGAAATCGGTAATCCGGACCTTCCCGTTTGTCCCTAAACGCGAGTTCCGCCTGCCGACTTACGGCTTACGGAGTGTTTTTAAACCTCTAACGATTATTATTAATATAACTAACAATGGATGAAACTCTGCCTTTGATTTTGCTCTCAAAACATTTCGCTTGATTTCTGTTGAAATTATTAGAAATCGACACTTTATTAATGCCGATCATATGTGAAGAAAATGAAGACATTAAAATTCAACTTGGCATCCTCTGCGAGAGGAGCCTATTGCGGTACAGCCATGTACAAATACAGACGCTTTGAAAATACTTTCAGATACCACGCATTCAAGACATTCAATGGTAAACGCAATTGAACGGAGATGAAACATATTTTTTGTTTCATCGGAACGGTTTAGGAAATTCACGTTAGAATATTTTTCGATAAAGCTTCCAAGGTAGATATAAATATGAAAATGATTTTTTTATAGAATTAAGATATTTTACTGAAGCTTAAAATATTTTTAGCTCTTTTCATCTTAAGTCATTACCATGCTAAGTCGAATTATACGATGAACTAAACAGATTAATATGACGTATCACTCTTATTTACATCCCAGCGTACATTAATCCTCAAATATCATATTTTCTGATCGTAATGTACGAATTTCTAACGATAATTCAATATTCTCTTCACCTTCAGGGAGACAGCGGAGGGCCGCTTCATGTTTACAACAAGGGTAAAAGTACAGAAATCATTGGTAAGTAGACGTGAAATTAACACACATTCTTTTATCATTATAAATTAAATACTTCTCACATCTCTAAATTATAACGAAATTCATTAATAGAAAAGACATCATCTAATGCGTTAATTCACCTCAATTTTGGAGCTTCCGTAGCAGTTTTATAATTTTTTTTCCAATGAGCCAAGAGAAATGCATTACCTTTATTGGTATTTTCATATAGTCACGAACCAAAATATTCCCTTCTTTCCCAAATTATATTGATTTATTACTCAAGATAACAATTTCGTTCTTCGCAGGAGTTGTTTCTTGGGGGCGAGGATGCGCAAGGCCAAACTTTCCTGGAGTTTACACCAAGATCACTAATTACATGGACTTCATTAATGAAAACATAGAATCAGAATGTTTATGCTCCCATGTTTAAAATTTTGCCGAAAGTTGTTGTTTTTTATTTAAGATGTATTATGCACTCGTGCTTTTTTTTCAAAAATAAATTTGGAAAAATATCGAGCTGGTTTTCTTTCAAAATTCAAGGAGGGAAAAAGAGGTGTGAATAAATTGTAAAAGAATTCAGCTTCGTAAGAGTTATTCTGGTTATTCG
>KZ309242.1:74711-97810 GCA_000376725.2 Ladona fulva | reverse complement strand
TTTTACCCGATGATTTTGCTCATTTGGGTTCAGTGTTGGCTTGAAGTTGAAGAAATTTGTGAAAAATCGAAGACCGGCTATTTTTCGTCAAATTTGGTCAACTTTGACCCCCTGTAGAATTTTAATGCACCAGAATAAAAGTGTATTATTTGGTAGTTATATGCAGAATTTATTTAAGAATAGCCATGCGAAGTTTCAAAGTCCGCACTCAAAAAAACCATTTTCTTATTTTTGGCCAGCTTTTTTCGATTCTAGCCCACTGTGGGACGCCACAGCCACTATAATGCTGCATGAAGAAACAGAGGAATTCCGGATTGTGAAGGGAGTGAAACAAGGCAACTGCCTTTTACCAATTCTTTTTACGGCCGTTCTGGAAGAATTTTTCAAAACCTTAGACTGGGCGGAAAAAGAAAGGCCTAAGAATCAATGGGGAGTACATAAGTCATCTGCGTTCCGCAGATGATATAGCAGTTTGCTATATCATGATATACTCTTTGCAACCAACGGTGAAGATCATCAAGACTCCAAGAACTGAACTCGGCGGGGCAGAAAATAGGACTCAGGATAAACTTATCAAGAACTAAGGTAATGTATAATTCTTTTGCAGCAGAAGTACCATTTCAACTCCAAGAGATACCCCTTGATATTTGTTCAAAATACACTTACCTGGAACAACTGGTTACGACAGGAGAGAATAACAGGATTAATAAAGTGAATCGAAGAATGAAACTAGGCTGGAGTGCCTTTGGAAGAAACGCCCATATTCTGAAGTCAAAAAAGCCAATGGTCCTGTAGAGAAAGGTCTTCAACCAATGCATCCTACCAGTTTTGACATATGGAAGTGAAACATGGGTGTTAAACGCAGCAATAACCCGGCGACTTCAGACTACACAAAGAAGTATGGAACGATTTATGCTTGGAATCACAAGAAGAGACAGGAAACGCAACACCTGGGTTAGGAAGATAACAGGAGTGACAGACATCATAGATAATGTAAGATCACTGAAATGGATGTGGGCAGACAATGTTGCGAGGAGAAACGACAACCGATGGACATCAGCAGTTCTGAACTGGATACGAAGGAATGTGAAGAGACCAAGAAGAAGACCAAAGGGCCGATGGAACAGAGACATCATTCGGTATTTGGGTGTAACATGGCAACGAGATGCTCAGAATAGAGAGAATTGGAAGGCGTTTGGGGAGGCCTACATCCGACGTCGGATTGAAAATGGCTGATGATGATGATTCAGAAAACATTCGTCATAGCATCCCGTCACTGAATTCACCATTCATTCTTCTCAGATCAATTATTTTGAGAATTTCTTGGTTATATCTCCGTAAATAAAGATGATTCGAAAGGAAAACAATGGCATTAGATCAGAGAAAAGTCTCCTAGTTGTATAAAAATAGTTCTAAGTTACGCGTATGACAAGAACATAGAATACTACATTTGGTTTCAGCCATTATTTTTAAATTAGCTCTATGTTCCGCATACAATCGAGAGCTTAAATTATTTTGAAATGTTAGAGGAAGAATGCTCAAACTTAATATTTAAGGCAGAAATATCTTTCTATTTGTGCTACTAATGCCAACCCGTTTCAAGATTTTTTTAACTGGTATGACCGCATTAATTATGAGCTTTTTCATTTGATCTAAATTTTTATTCTGCAGTTTTTAGGTACATACCTTACGACGACATTCAAAATTTGCTTATGTTAAAGGAAAAAGAATTTATGAAAATGGCATGACTATAAAACAAAATATACTCCCGATTATCCGTGGACGGATTGTCCGGTTTGCGGATTAAAAAGGTCCGTTATCTGATGAAGAAAACTCTTAATCATTACACAAAATAATTGAAAATAAACAAATTATGAAATTTTTACAAATAAAAGTGAAAGTATAGAAAATCCGTGTTTTCTCATTGAAAACGTCCATCCCCTACTCAGCACTAGTCCGATTAATCGGGAGTTCACCCTCTAATGAATAAATATGTGAAAATTGAAACTAAGACAGCAGTAAATATGTTGAAATTCCAAATATAAAAACTAGAAAAACTCAGCAAAACAAATACGTATTTACGTATACTTAGGTAACTGTATCCCCTACTGCTATTTGTTCAAAATAACTCCAGTTATTCATGAGGTAAACACATATGTAACCTGGGGAGCCTGTTTTAGTTAGGAATGTTTCTACGTACTTAATCAAGGGGTAAGAAGTGATCCTGTTTTGGAGAAAGGATTGGAATTATACACAGCAATGAGTATTTTAAGGGCCACTGTAAAAATCTCTACCTAGGTGGCCAAAACACATGAATTCATTACATCACTTTGTTTAAATAGTTAAAAACTGTCTTTATCAGAAATTGGAAAGGTTTTTTAAATTAGCATATTTAATTATATACGCTGTGTGATGTATTTAAGAAATCCTCTAATAGCAAAACCTCCTTGCTGATTGCTCGAAATAAACAATTACCATCTTCAATCATTTTATCAATTTTTAATGGAATACGTAATTTTTTCGGCCTGCGACCGTCTGTATTCAGGGAGGTGGAGATACCAAGGATCGAGGAAAGGTGCTTTACTCAAAATACCTGTCCGGAAAGTGGGAGACCTGGGTTCCAGTCCTAGTCATGTAGCTAGTTTTCACACCTGTTATTCCACAGGTGGAGATATTTAAAATTTGAGGCTAACAGCGATTTCCAGTCGCTGCTGGTAGGAACGAAATTTACAATGGGATTTCCTTCGATCTTATTTGTTAAGTCATGTGCAATGTCGATCTCATTTATTAATACATTTGGAAACCCGCAAACTAAATTATACAAAAATAAATCTATTTTCTCTGCAATCTAAAGGGAGCATGGCTTAGCTTCCAATCACAGTAATAGTCCACAAATACGCAAAATACTCCATCTATCGTGGCAAATAGCATAGATCAAAACCTATCTGGTGCCAAATTTTGATATAGTAGGAATGCTGTGAGGTTCAGAAGACTTGCCCATTGTAAAAGTTGCCTTCCAGTAGCATTGATTAAAAAAATCAACTAATTCATTCTCTACTTTTATTTGAAAATTTATTTGTATAAGAGACTATGTATAACAGCTGTCATCAGACAGCTNCACACACACACACACACACACTCATATATATGTATCATGGGCGATTTTAACGCTCGTGTAAGTAAACAAGAAGCAGATGATGCTGTCACAGGAAAACGTGGACTAGGCCAGAGAAATGAATAAGAACATCGCCTGGTAGAGTCTGCAGAGTGCACCAATATGTGCAAAACAAATACATATTTCAAAAAAATCCTATAAGGAAGTGGACTTGAAGAGGTCCCAATGGAGTAAAAAACGAAATAGACTACATATTGGCTAAAAAACTCTACACAGTTTCTCATTGTGTTAAACAACTTCAACACAGGATGTAGAATGAAGATTAACGTCAGAATGGAGCGCAAGAAGTTGGTCTCAAACAGGAAACATGAGGTAAGCATTGTAAAATTAGAAGAAAACCGGAAAGAGTTGCAGCTGGAACATAGAAATAGGTTTTCAGCACTTCAGGAAATAGAACTAGAAGCCAAAGTAATGGAAGTCGTGAAGGCAGCGGCAGAAGAAGTAGCAAGCGCACCAAAAAGACCAAAGGATAAGAAGTTCAGCGACAGAACCAGGAAAATGATGAAGCAACGAAAGTAACTGAAAAATTCAGACTTGCCAAAGGAAAATATCGAATATGTCGAGCTATGCAAGTCTATCAGAGTGGCAATGAAGGAAGATGTAAGGAATTTTAATGAAAGAATTNCAAGATAGTTGGGTTCCTTCGACTTTACGATGGGTCTCTACAGTTTAAATTGAGATCAATATTCACTTTATTTGGTATGTTCCTATTCCGTGCTCCTGATTTATGTTTAAGCTGTAAATCTATTTCTATTTGCAAACGGTTTTTAACGAAAAGTTTACAAAAAGAAATATCTGCTGCATTGATTAAAAAAATCAACTAATTCATTCTCTACTTTTATTTGAAAATTTATTTGTATAAGAGACTATGTATAACAGCTGTCATCAGACAGCTATGAAGAGCCAACGAATTTATAGAACAGTAGGAATGGATGAGCCGGATGAGGAACGGAGATTGTTTATAAAAGTGAAAGGAAGAGGCATTGTTGAAGCTTCCAAGGAACCACATATATTCGTACTACTACTTGCGGATAATCACGACTTATTTATATGACACGATGTAATTTACATCCCATATTAAAAAAGCGCAGTCGATCATTTCCCATGTTTTATCTCGTTCAACAGGGCCGCCAAGGGCTGAAGATTCTGCAGATCTAAGACCTTCGTGTGCTGCTTTGATGTAATCTTCAAGAACAGTTTCAATTGTCATCGTAAGTAATTTATCGGAAACAGATACGCCTTTCATGATCGCTTTATATCTGTGGTTAAGATTACCTTTCACAAGGATAAACTGATTAGCTTTTATTTTAAACTTTGCCTTATCTCTTGTATTTTTCCTACCTATGGACCGTTCTGACATACTACAATCCAATCTCAAGATAGTTGGGTTCCTTCGACTTTACGATGGGTCTCTACAGTTTAAATTGAGATCAATATTCACTTTATTTGGTATGTTCCTATTCCGTGCTCCTGATTTATGTTTAAGCTGTAAATCTATTTCTATTTGCAAACGGTTTTTAACGAAAAGTTTACAAAAAGAAATATCTGCTGCATTGATTAAAAAAATCAACTAATTCATTCTCTACTTTTATTTGAAAATTTATTTGTATAAGAGACTATGTATAACAGCTGTCATCAGACAGCTATGAAGAGCCAACGAATTTATAGAACAGTAGGAATGGATGAGCCGGATGAGGAACGGAGATTGTTTATAAAAGTGAAAGGAAGAGGCATTGTTGAAGCTTCCAAGGAACCACATATATTCGTACTACTACTTGCGGATAATCACGACTTATTTATATGACACGATGTAATTTACATCCCATATTAAAAAAGCGCAGTCGATCATTTCCCATGTTTTATCTCGTTCAACAGGGCCGCCAAGGGCTGAAGATTCTGCAGATCTAAGACCTTCGTGTGCTGCTTTGATGTAATCTTCAAGAACAGTTTCAATTGTCATCGTAAGTAATTTATCGGAAACAGATACGCCTTTCATGATCGCTTTATATCTGTGGTTAAGATTACCTTTCACAAGGATAAACTGATTAGCTTTTATTTTAAACTTTGCCTTATCTCTTGTATTTTTCCTACCTATGGACCGTTCTGACATACTACAATCCAATCTCAAGATAGTTGGGTTCCTTCGACTTTACGATGGGTCTCTACAGTTTAAATTGAGATCAATATTCACTTTATTTGGTATGTTCCTATTCCGTGCTCCTGATTTATGTTTAAGCTGTAAATCTATTTCTATTTGCAAACGGTTTTTAACGAAAAGTTTACAAAAAGAAATATCTGCTGCATTGATTAAAAAAATCAACTAATTCATTCTCTACTTTTATTTGAAAATTTATTTGTATAAGAGACTATGTATAACAGCTGTCATCAGACAGCTATGAAGAGCCAACGAATTTATAGAACAGTAGGAATGGATGAGCCGGATGAGGAACGGAGATTGTTTATAAAAGTGAAAGGAAGAGGCATTGTTGAAGCTTCCAAGGAACCACATATATTCGTACTACTACTTGCGGATAATCACGACTTATTTATATGACACGATGTAATTTACATCCCATATTAAAAAAGCGCAGTCGATCATTTCCCATGTTTTATCTCGTTCAACAGGGCCGCCAAGGGCTGAAGATTCTGCAGATCTAAGACCTTCGTGTGCTGCTTTGATGTAATCTTCAAGAACAGTTTCAATTGTCATCGTAAGTAATTTATCGGAAACAGATACGCCTTTCATGATCGCTTTATATCTGTGGTTAAGATTACCTTTCACAAGGATAAACTGATTAGCTTTTATTTTAAACTTTGCCTTATCTCTTGTATTTTTCCTACCTATGGACCGTTCTGACATACTACAATCCAATCTCAAGATAGTTGGGTTCCTTCGACTTTACGATGGGTCTCTACAGTTTAAATTGAGATCAATATTCACTTTATTTGGTATGTTCCTATTCCGTGCTCCTGATTTATGTTTAAGCTGTAAATCTATTTCTATTTGCAAACGGTTTTTAACGAAAAGTTTACAAAAAGAAATATCTGCTGCATTGATTAAAAAAATCAACTAATTCATTCTCTACTTTTATTTGAAAATTTATTTGTATAAGAGACTATGTATAACAGCTGTCATCAGACAGCTATGAAGAGCCAACGAATTTATAGAACAGTAGGAATGGATGAGCCGGATGAGGAACGGAGATTGTTTATAAAAGTGAAAGGAAGAGGCATTGTTGAAGCTTCCAAGGAACCACATATATTCGTACTACTACTTGCGGATAATCACGACTTATTTATATGACACGATGTAATTTACATCCCATATTAAAAAAGCGCAGTCGATCATTTCCCATGTTTTATCTCGTTCAACAGGGCCGCCAAGGGCTGAAGATTCTGCAGATCTAAGACCTTCGTGTGCTGCTTTGATGTAATCTTCAAGAACAGTTTCAATTGTCATCGTAAGTAATTTATCGGAAACAGATACGCCTTTCATGATCGCTTTATATCTGTGGTTAAGATTACCTTTCACAAGGATAAACTGATTAGCTTTTATTTTAAACTTTGCCTTATCTCTTGTATTTTTCCTACCTATGGACCGTTCTGACATACTACAATCCAATCTCAAGATAGTTGGGTTCCTTCGACTTTACGATGGGTCTCTACAGTTTAAATTGAGATCAATATTCACTTTATTTGGTATGTTCCTATTCCGTGCTCCTGATTTATGTTTAAGCTGTAAATCTATTTCTATTTGCAAACGGTTTTTAACGAAAAGTTTACAAAAAGAAATATCTGCTGCATTGATTAAAAAAATCAACTAATTCATTCTCTACTTTTATTTGAAAATTTATTTGTATAAGAGACTATGTATAACAGCTGTCATCAGACAGCTATGAAGAGCCAACGAATTTATAGAACAGTAGGAATGGATGAGCCGGATGAGGAACGGAGATTGTTTATAAAAGTGAAAGGAAGAGGCATTGTTGAAGCTTCCAAGGAACCACATATATTCGTACTACTACTTGCGGATAATCACGACTTATTTATATGACACGATGTAATTTACATCCCATATTAAAAAAGCGCAGTCGATCATTTCCCATGTTTTATCTCGTTCAACAGGGCCGCCAAGGGCTGAAGATTCTGCAGATCTAAGACCTTCGTGTGCTGCTTTGATGTAATCTTCAAGAACAGTTTCAATTGTCATCGTAAGTAATTTATCGGAAACAGATACGCCTTTCATGATCGCTTTATATCTGTGGTTAAGATTACCTTTCACAAGGATAAACTGATTAGCTTTTATTTTAAACTTTGCCTTATCTCTTGTATTTTTCCTACCTATGGACCGTTCTGACATACTACAATCCAATCTCAAGATAGTTGGGTTCCTTCGACTTTACGATGGGTCTCTACAGTTTAAATTGAGATCAATATTCACTTTATTTGGTATGTTCCTATTCCGTGCTCCTGATTTATGTTTAAGCTGTAAATCTATTTCTATTTGCAAACGGTTTTTAACGAAAAGTTTACAAAAAGAAATATCTGCTGCATTGATTAAAAAAATCAACTAATTCATTCTCTACTTTTATTTGAAAATTTATTTGTATAAGAGACTATGTATAACAGCTGTCATCAGACAGCTATGAAGAGCCAACGAATTTATAGAACAGTAGGAATGGATGAGCCGGATGAGGAACGGAGATTGTTTATAAAAGTGAAAGGAAGAGGCATTGTTGAAGCTTCCAAGGAACCACATATATTCGTACTACTACTTGCGGATAATCACGACTTATTTATATGACACGATGTAATTTACATCCCATATTAAAAAAGCGCAGTCGATCATTTCCCATGTTTTATCTCGTTCAACAGGGCCGCCAAGGGCTGAAGATTCTGCAGATCTAAGACCTTCGTGTGCTGCTTTGATGTAATCTTCAAGAACAGTTTCAATTGTCATCGTAAGTAATTTATCGGAAACAGATACGCCTTTCATGATCGCTTTATATCTGTGGTTAAGATTACCTTTCACAAGGATAAACTGATTAGCTTTTATTTTAAACTTTGCCTTATCTCTTGTATTTTTCCTACCTATGGACCGTTCTGACATACTACAATCCAATCTCAAGATAGTTGGGTTCCTTCGACTTTACGATGGGTCTCTACAGTTTAAATTGAGATCAATATTCACTTTATTTGGTATGTTCCTATTCCGTGCTCCTGATTTATGTTTAAGCTGTAAATCTATTTCTATTTGCAAACGGTTTTTAACGAAAAGTTTACAAAAAGAAATATCTGCTGCATTGATTAAAAAAATCAACTAATTCATTCTCTACTTTTATTTGAAAATTTATTTGTATAAGAGACTATGTATAACAGCTGTCATCAGACAGCTATGAAGAGCCAACGAATTTATAGAACAGTAGGAATGGATGAGCCGGATGAGGAACGGAGATTGTTTATAAAAGTGAAAGGAAGAGGCATTGTTGAAGCTTCCAAGGAACCACATATATTCGTACTACTACTTGCGGATAATCACGACTTATTTATATGACACGATGTAATTTACATCCCATATTAAAAAAGCGCAGTCGATCATTTCCCATGTTTTATCTCGTTCAACAGGGCCGCCAAGGGCTGAAGATTCTGCAGATCTAAGACCTTCGTGTGCTGCTTTGATGTAATCTTCAAGAACAGTTTCAATTGTCATCGTAAGTAATTTATCGGAAACAGATACGCCTTTCATGATCGCTTTATATCTGTGGTTAAGATTACCTTTCACAAGGATAAACTGATTAGCTTTTATTTTAAACTTTGCCTTATCTCTTGTATTTTTCCTACCTATGGACCGTTCTGACATACTACAATCCAATCTCAAGATAGTTGGGTTCCTTCGACTTTACGATGGGTCTCTACAGTTTAAATTGAGATCAATATTCACTTTATTTGGTATGTTCCTATTCCGTGCTCCTGATTTATGTTTAAGCTGTAAATCTATTTCTATTTGCAAACGGTTTTTAACGAAAAGTTTACAAAAAGAAATATCTGCTGCATTGATTAAAAAAATCAACTAATTCATTCTCTACTTTTATTTGAAAATTTATTTGTATAAGAGACTATGTATAACAGCTGTCATCAGACAGCTATGAAGAGCCAACGAATTTATAGAACAGTAGGAATGGATGAGCCGGATGAGGAACGGAGATTGTTTATAAAAGTGAAAGGAAGAGGCATTGTTGAAGCTTCCAAGGAACCACATATATTCGTACTACTACTTGCGGATAATCACGACTTATTTATATGACACGATGTAATTTACATCCCATATTAAAAAAGCGCAGTCGATCATTTCCCATGTTTTATCTCGTTCAACAGGGCCGCCAAGGGCTGAAGATTCTGCAGATCTAAGACCTTCGTGTGCTGCTTTGATGTAATCTTCAAGAACAGTTTCAATTGTCATCGTAAGTAATTTATCGGAAACAGATACGCCTTTCATGATCGCTTTATATCTGTGGTTAAGATTACCTTTCACAAGGATAAACTGATTAGCTTTTATTTTAAACTTTGCCTTATCTCTTGTATTTTTCCTACCTATGGACCGTTCTGACATACTACAATCCAATCTCAAGATAGTTGGGTTCCTTCGACTTTACGATGGGTCTCTACAGTTTAAATTGAGATCAATATTCACTTTATTTGGTATGTTCCTATTCCGTGCTCCTGATTTATGTTTAAGCTGTAAATCTATTTCTATTTGCAAACGGTTTTTAACGAAAAGTTTACAAAAAGAAATATCTGCTGCATTGATTAAAAAAATCAACTAATTCATTCTCTACTTTTATTTGAAAATTTATTTGTATAAGAGACTATGTATAACAGCTGTCATCAGACAGCTATGAAGAGCCAACGAATTTATAGAACAGTAGGAATGGATGAGCCGGATGAGGAACGGAGATTGTTTATAAAAGTGAAAGGAAGAGGCATTGTTGAAGCTTCCAAGGAACCACATATATTCGTACTACTACTTGCGGATAATCACGACTTATTTATATGACACGATGTAATTTACATCCCATATTAAAAAAGCGCAGTCGATCATTTCCCATGTTTTATCTCGTTCAACAGGGCCGCCAAGGGCTGAAGATTCTGCAGATCTAAGACCTTCGTGTGCTGCTTTGATGTAATCTTCAAGAACAGTTTCAATTGTCATCGTAAGTAATTTATCGGAAACAGATACGCCTTTCATGATCGCTTTATATCTGTGGTTAAGATTACCTTTCACAAGGATAAACTGATTAGCTTTTATTTTAAACTTTGCCTTATCTCTTGTATTTTTCCTACCTATGGACCGTTCTGACATACTACAATCCAATCTCAAGATAGTTGGGTTCCTTCGACTTTACGATGGGTCTCTACAGTTTAAATTGAGATCAATATTCACTTTATTTGGTATGTTCCTATTCCGTGCTCCTGATTTATGTTTAAGCTGTAAATCTATTTCTATTTGCAAACGGTTTTTAACGAAAAGTTTACAAAAAGAAATATCTGCTGCATTGATTAAAAAAATCAACTAATTCATTCTCTACTTTTATTTGAAAATTTATTTTCAAATAAAATGATTAATAATGTCCATTCTGATCAAATAAATATTATTGAAATGTGTAAGACATTAGATCAAGGTCTCGTCGACAATGGATTGAGGAACCTACATGAGATAACCTATGTGAGTCCCGAGATGGTTTTGTAGATTCCGTTTCAAAATATTAAAAAAGTGATTAAAAGTTAGATTTATGAAATGCAAAAATAAAAAATGAACGAGAAATTAAAATGAGAAGTGTTTTAATTTCTTACTAACAGTTTGTTTCCCATGAAAGGAATTTAAATCTTACCATAGGTGAAATTTTACTAACAATAAGATTTATTAATATTAAATAATCGATTATTATAAGGTATCTCAAAATCTAGTAAAATAAATGAAAATGATCAAAGTCGATTTCGTGAACTATCCTGAAATCAAAGGTGAGACCGAGTTCCTCCATTTAATTATTTTAACCTTAATGAACTGAGGATATGGAACTTCATTTACCAAACAACGAAGGACAACGTAGACGAGCCGAATCCTCCGATCCAAAATTAGGGCATCGCAAGGTCGTAAAAAGGCCTCGTCCCGCAGCATAGGAGAAAAGTGGGCGTATTAATCACCATATTACTGCACATACCTAAACATTCCCCCATAACACACAGCATTGATTATCAAATTTTGACGCTGGACTACAACGCTTGACATAAAATCCCTTGAGATAATTCTCGCATAATTCATATTCATTGGCAGGGCTAATCGATACCTATGTGAGGAAATTCGACGCGTTTTTATTGGAGGTGCTAATATTCGTTATGATTGATCGAGAAATTGTCGCAAAGATCGTATTTTTAGCCGCTTAGCAAAATAGCGAATGTAAAGGATTTACTTCGAGAATTTCTCGCGATTTGGAGCAGTAGAGGAAAAGTCCCGGTTTTCCTACGAGGATTCGTAATTTTTAATTAATGAGCCCCTTAAAGTTTCCTCGTTTGTTAATCACAAACTGTTAATAGTTCGAGAAAACGAATCTGAATTAAGATTGAATGACTTCGTATTAAAAAAAAAATTCTGAACCCAACTGTTCAATCTACCTCCTAGTACGTGGCTCACCTGGTGTGTTTTGCATTCCCATCTGTAATTATCCATCATTTAACCAAGAGATATCAGAGCTCTTCCGAGATTTCGGCGATTTATCAATATTGGGCATGCTTGAAACTGCGTTTGTCCGTTCTTTGCAACTTTTATCACCGAAAGGACTTCGAACGCCAGTTCTAAACGATCTCTTTGAATATGAATTCGGTGAAGGATACACAATAATAATACATTGCCATTTGTCGAAAGAAACTGCTATTTTTGTAAACTTTGACGCATTTAATCCCCCACCTTCCTGTAGATTGACAAAAATTATGTGGCTACTAAATTTGATTTTTCGAAGATGGTCTGTGAGATATATTAGCCATCCCAGGTGAATTGGAGTAGAGAAAGAAGTATTCACATCACACCTGAACGCTCGCCGCAGGCTAATTACCGAACTTTTCTCAAAGAATTTGGTTTTCCATGAAATTATTAGATGATTCTTTAGTTCAATCTATATTCATTTAGTTGTGGTTACATACGACATACATGAAAACATAAAAAATGAAAATAAATTAAGTAAATGGAATTAAATAACAACATCTCTCTTCAATTCTCTGCAAAGCAGCGATGATTAGTATTATGGAGCGTCTTTCAGCAGTTGTGGTCCTGGCGAGGACGTCACCTCGGCAGTTGGAAAGGCGTTGCTCAGTCATAGGCGTGGATTGCCTCTGGAAGCCGCAGAAGAGGCTCTTAGAAGCACCGACGCAGCCACGGCAGCGGAGCAAGTCTTTTCCACCACTGCGGTTGCTCACATGTGTGGACGAACCCGCGCTCCACTCGCATACGGCACCTTCCTCTCCGCCGCCTCCTTCCCTTCAGCTTTGGCGAAATTCAGGAATCTGCCGTACTTGACCATCCGCACTCCGTTTTCGCTGCTGGAGGTTGCCCAGTAGACAGCCTTGACGGCGTTCTTGCCGGCGAGATAGAGGGGAGAAGATCCGACCAGCATCTTGAGATAGACGTTGATGGTGGATGCAGCGATGAATTGCTCGTTCTGCGTTATTTCTCGAGAGATGATTGCTCGAATTGTGATTGTCAGTCGGAGGAGCGTTTCTTATTTAAGGGTTGAGAAGCGGGAGGAGAGGTATAGGGGGAAAGGCGCGGAAGATTCCGTATCTTCATCACTCTCTCTCTCCCGCCGCGTGGTGTCTGCGTGAACGGACAATGACGTCAATTCCATCAACGCAGATCGCTGCCTAGCCTTGCCCCCTCAAGAACCATGGGTTAGCGAAAGGAGGGGACACGCTTAATCGGATGACTAGCCTAGAGGTAAGGATCTCAAGTCATGAACTTGGGAGTCGATTTTTTCGCTGAGAAATTACGCGTCAATAACTCATTACAGTCGTCGCACGTAGCAATCTCGTTCACTTGAAGATCAAAGTTCTTACAACCCTCTTCTGACCATGTGCGTATCATCAAAGGCTAACAGCTCATACGCTATCTCTAGTACCAGCTGTCGCTCAAACATTACTCATTAAGAAAAACAAAAGATTTTCGTCCAGAGTTTAATTGCCTCTAAACTCAAATATTATCTTGATGTATCATTGGGTCATCAAGTAATATTTTCTTCCGTCGATGAAACTGGCTTTTGTATTTGTAAATAAATGGCCTCGCCTCCACGCAGTACTCTAATTGAATAATCGAATTTTTTGGTCTATAAATGCACTGACTAGAAATCGATATGACGACTTTTGAAATTCAATCAATCATTTTCTACGCGGTAACGTCAATGAAACTACGACGTAGACGCTCAATCTGTGATCCGCATAGTTTCCAATTTTTGCAAACGGAATTTCGCATTCTTTACGTGCGAATTTTTAACATGTTCAGCTGCATGATGGCATCTGAATCAAAGAATGAAACATTCACCGTGTGTTAAAAGATATTTCATATAAAATAAATGATTTTCGTGGGAACGATAATCAACTGAAAATTTCCCTCTTATTTTGGTAATTTAATGTTGCGCGGACGGTAAATTAGTTGGAAAACTGTTTGTGATTCCGGAATTTGGAGGAACAATTTAATTTAGCGTCACCGCACCGACACTCTTGACAAGAAGTTGTTTTAATTTTATATTTGTTTTTCTTTTTATTTTTTATTATAGTAAAAACGACTTGATTAGTTTTTCTAATTCGAAAATTCGACCAATTATTATTTGTGATGTAAGTGTAGTCATGCATGTAAATATAATGTTGTAATCAGATGTAAATATAATGTTGAACCGGTTCACCATGTTTACGCAAAATGAACAACTTGAAAATTAAATTGATAGAAGATATTGAACACCATATTATTAACTTCTGATATAATACTTCAACTCTTCATTCATTTCAATGCTGCTTTTTCCGAGAAAATCTCTTCCATAATACGAAATGTCATACGTGATCAACGCGGGTTCAAGGTCCCTTCTTGAAATTTTTTCAGCAAATGGAAGGATCAATTTATCGGATTATTTTCAAAATTTGATATTTTAAGGGAGTAAAATTCACTAAAAAGGAGATAAGTTTTTACAAATCTACAACGACAACACGAAATGCGGAAATCAAATATTCACAGAGGACATCACTTTCCTCGTGTCAACTCAAGCGAAATGTATTCCGTGGTTCATATTTGTATAAGAGACTATGTATAACAGCTGTCATCAGACAGCTATGAAGAGCCAACGAATTTATAGAACAGTAGGAATGGATGAGCCGGATGAGGAACGGAGATTGTTTATAAAAGTGAAAGGAAGAGGCATTGTTGAAGCTTCCAAGGAAGAGGATTCTGCATCGGATGCGTGAGGTGCGATTCAGAGAGCGAAATGACGGCGAATTATGCACGTGAATGCGATTTGAGGGTGTGAAGTGACTCAGTCACGTCTATCGTGACTTAGGAAGTAAATTTGGACGGTTTTGTTAGGAAATATGTGGAGTAATATGAATGGAGTGATCAAAAAAGGAAGGAGGAGGATTTAAGGAAAAAGGACACACGCTTGAAAAATATTTCAAACTTTTTGGAGGAAAGAGTTCGAAACAGGTGACCAAAGCAAGTATCGTTGGATATATAATCACTTGTAAGGACTTCTTGGTTCCGTATCCTCTGAATAATTTCTTTTTCGTCCGAAGTATTTAAAAGTCAAGTCTTATCTGCAGAACAAATAATTCGAACGATATTCAAATAACAAATGAAAGCCTATGATTTTACGTAAACAATCTTTTGCAAAATATGAATCGAAGAAATATTTTGGAAGCATTTTATGTATTCCCTAACCCTCTTAGAAAATTTCTGCCCGTAATCGTAAGCACTAAACTTTTCAAGGAGATTAAAGGAATCTTATTCGTAGACCAATCAATCTTTTATTCTACAACTCTATATTATGAATTTCCTGTGACGACTTCAGGGCTCCCTTCTATGATCGCATTAGCCACGCTTTCCTCTGTAGATTTTATTTCACCCGAAGTGGGTTAGCATCTTATTTTACTTGCTTAACCGTCCATGAACTTAGGATAACAACTGAAATCAGTAACGGAAATTTCCGGGTGACTCCCCCACTCGGTGTTTTTTGAGGCTTATGCAATAACACTCCAAATGAGTCTTGTTTGCGGAAAATCATCGATCGTTGGAAAGTTTCCGTTGCTTGGATTCTTGGGAGTTTTCAATGGAAATATTTCAACGATGCATCTTTAAGAAACGTTAACTTCTTTTTATGTATATCATCGAACACAATTCATTTACATTTTTACATTTGAGTAACAGTAAGATTTTTTCATTTCTTCTACCTAGATTGCTCAAATTTTCTAAAGAAATAATACATAAGTTGCATTTAGATCCAGATCTAAAATTCGCTATTAATTCAACATGTTCGCTTTTATGCACTATTTTAAATATCTTTTAACGTAGTCTTAGTATATCACGAGTGACTTGATATAAATTTATTTCGTATACTTCATTTTTATCTGCACAGTATTTTATGTATGCTCAAATGTTTCGCTGGTTTTGCACCTCTCCTGCACTTCAGGGTCTTACCTGCAGAGAACACATTTATATGTACAAAAGTTTTAGTTATTTTAATCCACAGAAATTAGTACATTTTCCTCTAAATCGCTCAATTGTTATATATTTTCAGTACCATATTCCGTAGTGCATACATATCACAATAGTTCTTATTGATGAATTACATATCAATATATTTAATAGATTTCTGATGAATCAATATGCCTCGATTTCACTCGAAATAAAACTGTATAGGTACAAAGGTATGTAAGTAACTGTATGTAAGCTTACATTTTGCAATTATACATAAAGCTTGAGGGCGTAATCAGAAATTTTCTGTCAAGTAACTACCTGGAAATCCAACGTTTGCCAAATTCTTCCTTCGAGCTCCCGGATAGCCAAGTGGGCAACGAGTTCGCCTTCGATGAAAGCGGTCACGGGTTCGATTCCCCATGGGGCCTACCTGCGAAATGACCTTAGATTTCGAAACACTTTTTACCATACTACTACAGCTATGTACGTACTACACTCACCAAAGATCAAAACGTTGTTTAAAAATACTTAGTCCCTGAGAATACTCTGAATAACGCTTTGCTAGTCCATTAGACTATCAACGATTTTGTTAGTCTTAAGTCCGTTACACTATCACGTAACGAATGTTATTATTGACGAAACCGCAAAACACGGCATTGAATTTATTCGCGCTCTACTTTAATTGTCCGTTGATAAATGTAAACAAAAGTTATGAAAAATAAAATTTATAAATAGTAACACAATTTATCCGCGAAATCCGTGAGTTCATTGATGCAATGTGCTGTTGTGATGATGATGGGCGATTCGAAGCGAGAAACTGATTCGTTGAAATCGATTCGAATCGTGTTGATCACTCAAAAAATCCGATTGCTAAATTGCTTCGTATTAAATCGTAATGAATGGTAATAAGAGCGAAATTGAATTGCCGCGATTCTATTGACTATTAAAATCACTTGATTTGAAGAAAACGCTATGAAATGCACTCTGTCGCAGCATAGCCATCTTGATTGATAAAATTTCATTATGTTTATCTCCACTACTCGTTCTTCAAATTTAGAACTGATTATCATTATCATATGAGTCTATTAAAATAATAGGTGGTTTTACATATGTTATCCTTTTTCGTGGAGCGCAGAAGGAATTGAAATGCGATGAAAGATTTGATACTCAAAACCTAAACACGTCATGCGAAAAAACTGTTTCAGTTATAAATACAGAGACGAAATTTCAGAAATGAATTCAAATATATACATAAAATAATACTTCAANAAGTGGACCAATTTTAGAGAAGTGTTTTGAAATAAACATAAAAAACTTCTTAAGGTATTATTTTGACCAATAATTCTAATATATAAAATAACTTAAAGAATTTTAAAAGAGTAATCTGTAAAGGCATTCTGCTATCAGCGTATTTCTTCTCTCTCTCTTGCTATTGCACCAGCTTTGGAGAACATACTTTCTGCAGGAACATTTGCGGCACATAAGCTTATTTGCAGTTTTTGCAATGTTTGGATACACTGCTGCAATGGATGACCAAACTTTTACTGGATCTTCATTCCATATATGTGGTATCTGTGCCGAAAACTGTTTTAATTCCAAAGATATATCAGTTTCTTCATTTATTCTACCGTTTTTGGTCAAAAAACTTTTGTGGTAACTCCAGATGTAATTTGGATTCATTTCATAGTTACTTCAATTGCTGCTTTCTTGAATGCTCTTCTGATGAGGATCTTGTTGATTGGTCAACCTCGATAACCGCTTTAGTTACAGCAGTTGAATCCCTGAAATGGAGGCGCTTAAATTTTGTGTCTAGTAATGTTGATACAGCACATAACCTGTTAGATTCTGTTTCATGAAAGCGAAGTCTCAATTTATTTATTTAGGTTAGCTTTCTTGCCTCTCCAGTTTCTCTAATTTGATCAGCAAGATGTCTGTAAACTTACAGTTAGATATTTTTGCCCACTTAATTCTTTGGCTATTTGTTCTTATGGGGAAAGAATTGTTCTAAATTCTCTCGAAACATCAAGCTCATTTGCATAAGATGTGAATGAAGATAGTAATATAAATGTAATAGTACTGAACCCACAGAATTGCTTAATGCAATGAACCTGTCGATCATAAATTATGTGGAATTCCATCTTGTGGGTACATCCTTCTTTAATTTCATTACATTATTAGAGGCTATGCTATGATCAAACTGTAGTTGTCGCAGTTTGTCAGATGCTACTACAGAATGTTTAAAAGGGGTAACAATCGTTGTCACCTTGCCTATTATAGCTTGTACATCAGGAACTTTGGATAAAGCTACTATTGCAACTAAGTGGATAAAAATATGAAATATTATATAATTAATTTAAACAATAGCGTTCAATGAGATAATGTCGTTATGATTTCTCTATAATTAACATTACATTAAAACATAAGAAAATAGGTTGATTAATTGAGACAGAATTAAGAAACTGCGATTATTCGATTCAGGAATTCATTTTTCCTCGGGTTATACGCGAAAGTAATCGATTAGGGAAGCAGATTCATGGCGCATTCACCCCCTGCCACACTCCGAAAGGCGGCTTGCAGGGTACTTACATCGCAATAGACATTGTTGTCGGTTGTAGTCGATTACTTCATAAAAATTTTCATTATTCAAATTTTATTCCCATAAAAATTTTAACAGAAATCATTCTAGTAAGCATTGTTTTTATGATTGCTTGAATACTTCCGTTAACAATAAAATGTCAATTCTTTAGAAAACTCTTAACCTGGGATTCATCCACACAGTGGACAATGCAAACATTTTGTTGGGAGTGTCACATAACTATTTTGTTCATTGAAAGATCTTTTACGGTTTCCACGCCGTAATAAAAACCAACGTCTTGCGCCCCCTAACCTCGGCTCACTTTTCTTTACATATTCGTTTTTTAAGAATAATCTTAAAAATATCCAGAAACGAATATATGTTCCGGCTAAGTAGGCGCACGGCAAACATTCAAATGGTTGAATCATTACAACGTATTATGTTGAGTAATCCATCTTTTACAAGAACCGTAAATAATTATTCATATCATTATCCTCTACCATTTGTGTATGGTATTATTAGAAAGATATTTTGTGTATTGAAATGGAACGGGAATGGATTAAGGCAAATCGAAGTACTGAGTTTCCTGAGTGTAGTAATTTCTACCGGAGGGCAGTCAACTCAACCTGTGGTTCATATAACATGCATGTAAGTTATCTCTGAGTTGAGGAGTCATCCCGAACTCCTACATCGGCTCTGCTGTGGCTCTTAAATAATTACCGAAAATCAATAGTGAATGTATGACGATTTCGGTTCAAATTTTCAATTTTTAGACCTTGGCAAAATCAATGGTGTTTTCGGTTTCATTCCAGTTCAATATCCCGGAAAATAGTTTTAAGCATACGAGCGGCACTGGGTTTAGGCTTCGTTCCTCGAGTTACAGACGTTGATGCAAAGTGAGTAGACTCAATAACCACGTGACCTGGATAGACAATTCCCCGAGTTGTCCGTCAACAGAATAGCACTTTCGACGAAGTCCTTTTCTCATTTAAATCTTACTTGGATACCATTTGATGTATTGTTCACATTGCAGTTTTCTCGCGGGGCGTGTGAAATTGCTTCCCAATGTCTGCTACGTAAACATTTAGCGGAAGTAACTCTACTTGCGTAGCATCGTCAGAGTTGAGACCAAAGTCTGATTATTTGACACAATCTCACTTTCATCGCGGAAACTTGATTAGGAATTAATGTAAAACTCGTTCTTATCGGTGAAAGAAAAGAATACAGGAACAATCGATCGATTGTTTCTGGATGTATAAAAATACTCCGTTATAGCATTGAAGTTTCGTTAATCCATTCAATCTCTTATTTTGTGCCATCTGATTTAGCTTTTGTTATCATGTCTGACTTACTTTCTTGCTTTATTGTCGAGAAAATGCTTCCTGATGATAACATATCGGATGCTTCACACGCTCATAATTCCTTTACGGCAGTTGGGCCATTCCATGTCAAGTGGACCAATTTTAGAGAAGTGTTTTGAAATAAACATAAGATAAACACGAAACTCTGTGCCTTATAACTACTCGATACAAAGTGTTTGAATAAAAAGTTTCATTTTCTTAATGCCGTCCGTTAGTTTAAAAATTGAGTGCAAATGTTGTGATTTTCGTTACGACGCCGAAAATAGGGTATATTCAGCTCACATTTACAAAAAAAGATCCTCTCGAAACTTTTCCAAATTATTTTTAAAAGAAAAAGCATGCTTTTACCTCACTAAAAATCTGATTCTGGTTTTTCATCGCGGGCGAATAAGGCCCAATAAATCGGGATGAAGATGAAGTTACCTCCGCCCGAAAAATGTGGTGCGAAAAAATTTAAAGTTTGGCATTTTATATCTTTTGAAATTAACATACAATAAACACGAAACTTTGTGCCTTATAACTACTGTATACAAGGTGTTGGAATAAAAAGTTTCATTTTCTTAATGTCGCCCGTTAGTTTAAAAATTGAGTGCAAATATTGTGATTTTCGTTACGACGCCGAAAATTGGGTATATTCAGCTCACATTTACAAAAAAAGACCCTCTCGAAACTTTTCCAAATTATTTTTAAAAGAAAGAGCATGCTTTTATCTCTCTAAAAACCTAATTCTGGTTTTTCATCGCGGGCGTATAAGGCCCGAGAAATCGGGATGAACATGAAGTTACCTCCACCCGAAAAGTGTGGCGCGAAAAAAATTTTAAAGTTTAGCATTTTATATCTCTGCAAATAAACATAAAATTAACGCGATACTTTGTATCATATAACTACTTAATACAAGGTGTACGAATAAAAAGTTTTACTTTCCGAATGCTTTCCGTTAGTTTAATAACTCATTGTAAATATTACGAACGACGCTTGTGAATTGTTACGACGCCCAAAATAGGGTATATTCAGCTAACGTTTACGAAAAAAGACCTTCTCGAAACTTTTTCAAATTACTTTTATAAGAAAGAGCATGCTTTTATCCCTCTAAAAACCTGATTCTGGTTTTTATAGCGGGAATATAATATTTCATTGGAATCGGAGATGGTCGAGCGGGGACCGTTGGTCCACTTGACATGGAATGGCCCAGATGTATCTTATGAATATTGATAGTAAATGTTTGACTATTACATAACAAAATGCAAGTATGATATCTACTCAACTGGATCTAAAGATACAATTAAAGTAATACTCTTAAATAATGTTTACTTTTTATTACACAATGGTGAGGACAAGGTTGTGGAAGCCTAATTTATCTTAAACGTGCTTACAGTAGGCCTCGATTCTCAACTACTGCAAACGGAATTGCCTTCTCTACGGCTTTCACAGGTTTTAGAACTCTCCGCTGAGCGAGATAATGGAGTCTTTGGGTTTAAAGTATCAAAATAATATCTTGTATGTATGATAAAACATAAACGACTTTAAACTTTAGTGACACTACACTCACGATACTTCTGTCGGTTTTCACTTAAACTCGCAGAATGTAGCTAAATTTGTTGATTAAATGAAATTTAATACCTCCATTCTCTATGAGCTACAGCAATTCAATTCACATTTCGGAATTAGCCTTATTCTTTAGGCCAGCATTTCCCTTGCGTGCACCCTGTTGGTTACAAGTAATTATTTTGTAAATACACGCCCGGAAATTGAAAACACCACGAAGAATATGACTGAGAAATGAAATACTTGCACTACTAGAGGGTCAACTACCCTGGCCAGGATGATCCCTAGATGTGTCTCCCCAGAGGCATACTTGGGACTGAATGGATCCTCTTATTGCTCGGTCTCCAACACCGGCAGGGAACCTTGCCCAACTTCGGCAACAAGTGCAAAGTGCATTCCACAGAATTACATTTTTCACCTCTATAATCGCATCCATGCGGGAGTTGCAGCCTGCATTGATGCACAAGGAGGGTATATAGGGTACTTGACGCTGATTGTTAGCTCTACCTGTAGACTGCATACATACGAGTACAGTGGATGTGATCGTTTGCTGTGAGCTATCACACAGATCGTGTGTCAATAAAATTTCCCTCTTCTGCGACAAGGGGTTCATAGTGTTCTTTATTATTATAGGAGTGTAGATTAGATTTATCTATCCATTTGTCTGTTCACCTATCACTCGAAGGTTGGCTGGATACTCATTCCCTCCACCATTAGCTACAAAAGGGGGTGTGGCTAATAGACAAGATGAGAACTGAAGTATTTAGCTCATGTTTTCCTCAATAAGTGAGAATGCTACAAGTAAAAAATTTCTCCATTGTCATCTTTAACTGTATTTGATGAGGAGTAGCCAAATGAGTGCCATTATTCAGCATCATTCATACATCAGTAACTTTCATATTACTTAAGCAAAAGTAAATTAAAGAAACCTTTTCCTCTATCCTGATCCATAAAACTAATGAAAAACATTCCATCAATCAAAATAGAGAAAGAAGTACGAAGTTCTTATTACAATGTAAATGTATTTATGCATGTACTTAGGAAAGAGTGGGTTCATCATTTCCTGTAATTTTTCAAACATTCTGAAAGTACGTGTGCATTTACACAGGCAATTAGGCATCAGTATTGACCATAGTCACCCTCACCAACTATTTCAAATTTCCTCAAGCACAGAAGATAGTTTAAGATTCAACGGCGAGTGAAAAGCCTGCATAAATGCAAATAGCAGATATTTGAACATTTGCTGTTGAGACAATATTTTTTTATTTATATTCCAATGTCCCCACAAACATCCATTAACTGGACCATAACAGTGGTGGGCTTCAAACAATAATGAAGGATGAACCCACACATTCCCTAAACAGAAAAATCCAACTAGCGGGGATTCAAACCTGGGACCTTGGAGGTGGAGTGCTAGCATGCTAACCACTACACTGCCATGGCCTGTAAATCTGGCCTTATATCTCATATGTTTACAGATGTGTCTGTACCTCCAAAACTATTTTTTTAATGATTCCTGTTTACAGAAACGTTTTTTGTTCAATTAACTTTTCCTGACGTAATGGCTCTTTTATGACATGCATGGAATTACCCGCACTTAATTCTAATGAATAATATTCTAGTATGGTAGTAGTAGTGATATTCTAGCATGGTATGGCCACAGAAAGTTAATAAAATGAATATTTGAAAGAATATAGCTTATATATATATATATAAATA
>KZ309242.1:44054-61843 GCA_000376725.2 Ladona fulva | reverse complement strand
CATTCATCTCAATCTTTTTCTGGTTTACATTTAGTAAACTCCCCCCATTTAGTAAACTGGGTTAAAATAGGAAGTTTTAAAGTTAATTTTGTTTCTAATTGTCAAGTTTAACTTGTTGTTAATGTTCATGCACAGGGGTGATAAATAACACATCTAAGAACAGCAAACTGATATGTTTTACCATACACTCCAAGATGATGTACGTGAATGTGAAACAACAGCCTATATATAACAGACGAAAGTATAACATAGTTTATTATCTGTAGGCAAAGAACAAATTGCATGGGTTCATCAAAAAATGATACATATAACCTTAGACTACTTACAGAAATAATAGGCATTCAGTACATTTTTCATTGCATGACACAATATTGTAGAATGTATTACACAAAATGATAGAGTAATAAAACAATATCATAATAAAATACAATTTCAATGGCAAAATAAGGCATACCATCATCATCATCCTTTTCCCTTTCATCCCAACTCTGTCAGGGTAGGATGTTTGTGGACCAGTGACTGCCACCTCGTTCTATCCTCCCACCACATCTCATCCCACATTTTATCTACATCTTCCACTCTTTTACTTGTGTCTTTCATATTCATGTCCTTCCACCTTCCTCTTATCTCCCCTTTGGTCTTTTTCCTTTATTCTTCTCTTCAAATATACTTCTTGGAGGTTGCCGTTTATCCATTCTCTTCATGTGGCCAAACCACTTTAATCTCATTTTCTCAGTCTGTATTTGGAACCTTTCTATACCCAAGATTTGTCTGATTCTGATCTTGTTTCTCCTTGTTTTTCCAGACTGCTCCTTAAGAATTTCATTTTCATTGCTTGGATTCTACTCTTTTCTCTGCCTGTCATTGTCCACGTACTGGAAGCATATGTCAGGATAGGCACCAGATATGTACTAAACATTAACATCTTGCATTTGATTGTGACTTCTTTTCTCCAAAGCATGCCTTGTACGCTTTGATAAAATCCATTGGCTTCTCCTAATCTGTGTCCAATCTCTGTGTTTATTCTCTCATCCTCTGACAACTCACTTCCCAAGTATCTGAAATTTCTTACAACCTCCAGCTGCTGCCCATTCAATTCATTTCCCTTTCTTCTCTCAGGATCTCTTGTCACCACCAATACCTTACTCTTTTCTATATTTATCTTCATTCTGTAATTTTCAATTGTTTCACACCTGCAGTAATGTCAATTATTTCTATTTTTAGTTCTGGCACTCTTAAATCTTACAATGTCTGCAAATTAATGTGCACCCTAGATAATTGATCTTTTTTGTAACGAAACAATGCACATGAATGGATTGGCAAGACTATATTTACATTTTTTTGACTTGATATTTGCACTATTTTTGTAGGTTCTTACAAAAATAATCAAAGTGCAAAGTGGTCTTGCTAGTTTCCTTGCTTCTGTAGCCACATTCCCTTTACCATAAGGGATTTTGTATGAGGATCCCTACTGTATTTTTCATTTATACGGTATGCTTATCTTAGATGTTTCCTCTCCTCAGTTTTAGCATATTTAATCCATGTAACTTCTCCTTTTGGATTTTTTGTATTTCCGTATGGTTGGTTAATTTTTGGGATTAATGTGTATGCCGCCAAATATACCATTAGAGGACTACTTATGAGCAAATAATTAGCAAGATATTCGATGCACAAAGTAAATTAAAGACGTAAAAGTAAATAGGTTTTTTTTTTTATAAGTTACAAAGATCAACATTTTTTCTATGGATGTTGATTTATCACCAAAATGGAAATATATTTAGATGAACATGCAAAACATGGAGAGATTAATGAAGAGTAAAAATAATTCATAAAGGGATTGACAGTCCAACTGGTTTGGAAGACCTCTGGTTTATACTGTTAGCAGAATCGCTTATTTATCTTTAAAATTAGCTTAAATACAGCATTGAATATAACTAATTTGGAAATGTGAAGACCAGGGTGAAGCAATAAGTCATGGCTAATTTAATGTTCTTTTCTAGGAGCGAGACAGAGGGAAGTATCATTGTAAAGCCTCTAATAAGTTTGGGTCAATCATATCAGAAAGTGTGGACTTAGCATTTGGTCATCTTGGAGAATTTAATTTAGTACGGTCTTCAGAAGATGGAAACCAGAATTGGGGAAAGGCATTGTATTGCGATCCACCTCAGTTCTATCCAAGTATGTAACTTAGTGTACTTAATGAAATTTGTTTAGTTTTATTCTAGGTGTAGTGTGGAAATAGCCTCAGATGGTTAAGTTGATTAATAATACCATATTTTCTGGTAAATAACATGCATTTTAAATATATCTTCACTGTGATAATGTATAGATAACACGCATTTCAAAAATTTCTTCTGTGATAAATGCATTGATAATGCGTATTTCAAAATTGTTGTATTGACGAGAATGTTTTTTCACTACTGTAATATTTATGATAATAACTCTTGAATTTTGAATGGAATTATTTGATTACGTTAACATTTACAATATGATGGTTGAAATAAAATTGCCGTAGTATGTGAGTATATACTCCGTTACTTCCGCGATATATGATGGGTGTTGTTTAGTCATTTGTTTCAGAGTTCAATATTCAATGAAACGAGATTTTCCGTTGTATATCATGCACTATTATTTTTATCATTTTTCTATATATGTTTTGTATAGATAACATGTTTGGTTATCTACCAGAAAATACGGTATTATAACTCAAGACTTGTATTAAAATAAGTAAGAATTTCATACTAAATTGTCATCATTTTCTGTTTTGTTTTATAATTTTAGGTGTCAAGTATTTCTGGAATAGAGATAGTTTTCCCAATTTTGTGGAAGAAGACCAAAGAGTGTTTGTTTCATATGATGGTTATCTCTACTTTTCATCACTGGAAAACATTGATCGTGGAAATTACAGCTGCAGCGTGCACAATGGCGTTTCAGCTAGAGGACGCAATGGTCCACCTTTCACTCTCCGTGTCAATCCTCATTGTAAGTTACTTTACTTTTTGGAAATTGTGTACAAGTGATGGCTAATATTTTCATAGACAACAAGAGGATAGGTTTATCTTGTGAGGCAAAACATTTCTGCAATTTGTTGGCTGTACTGAACTGTAATGGTACTAATTCAAGTATTGTACAAATCTAGGGTTAGATGCATAATCTTCATTTTAAAGGATACTGGTTATTTAACTGACTGTACTCAAAGCTGTATTTTCTTGAATTTCAGCCAACTATCAGCTGTTGCAATTCCCTAGTAACTTCCCCAAGGCTTTCCCAGAAGCTCCAGTTGCTGGACATGAAGTTCGCCTTGAATGTATAGCTTTTGGATAGTAAGTTTTCTCTTTGCTTTATAATTTAAATTTCATTTAAGTCAACTTTTTTCTTCCACTTCCTGCTATGGATGTAAGAATGCATGATAACATGTAATTCACATATCCCAAAAGGAAGTATTTAGTTCTGTGCTTGGTGGTAAAATGTTAAAGTGATTGTTTTGTAAATAGAAAGTACACGCATTTTAAAAGCTATCAGATTTTCTTCCCCTTGGTCTGACTACTCCCATAGTCCTGATCTTTTTTAATCATTAAACCTTATACTATTAGTTTGCTCCTAACAATGGTGATGTATTTTTACACCTGCAGTTATCATCATCATCCTTTCCCCTTTCATCCCGACTCTGTCAAGGTAGGGTGTTTGTGGACCAGTGACCGCCATCTCGTTCTATCCTCCCACCACATCTCATCCCACACTTTGTCTACATCTTCCACTTATTTCATAATCATGTCCTTCCACCTTCCTCTTGGTCTCCCCCTTGGTCTTTTTCCTTTAGTCTTCTATTCAAATATCCTTCTTGGAAGTTGCCATTCATCCATTCTCTTCATATGGTCAAACTATTTCAGTCTCATTCTCTCAATCTGTATTTGGAGCCTTTCTATACCCAAGATTTCTCTGATTCTTTCGTTCCTGATCTTGTCTCTCCTTGTTTTTCCCAGACTGCTCCTTAAGAATTTCATTTCCATTACTTGGATTCTACTCTCTTCTCAGCCTGTCATTGTCCACGTACTGGAAGCATATGTCAGGATAGGCACCAGATATGTACTAAACATTAACATCTTGCATTTGATTGTGACTTCTTTTCTCCAAAGCATGCCTTGTACGCTTTGATAAAATCCATTGGCTTCTCCTAATCTGTGTCCAATCTCTGTGTTTATTCTCTCATCCTCTGACAACTCACTTCCCAAGTATCTGAAATTTCTTACAACCTCCAGCTGCTGCCCATTCAATTCATTTCCCTTTCTTCTCTCAGGATCTCTTGTCACCACCAATACCTTACTCTTTTCTATATTTATCTTCATTCTGTAATTTTCAATTGTTTCACACCTGCAGTAATGTCAATTATTTCTATTTTTAGTTCTGGCACTCTTAAATCTTACAATGTCTGCAAATTAATGTGCACCCTAGATAATTGATCTTTTTTGTAACGAAACAATGCACATGAATGGATTGGCAAGACTATATTTACATTTTTTTGACTTGATATTTGCACTATTTTTGTAGGTTCTTACAAAAATAATCAAAGTGCAAAGTGGTCTTGCTAGTTTCCTTGCTTCTGTAGCCACATTCCCTTTACCATAAGGGATTTTGTATGAGGATCCCTACTGTATTTTTCATTTATACGGTATGCTTATCTTAGATGTTTCCTCTCCTCAGTTTTAGCATATTTAATCCATGTAACTTCTCCTTTTGGATTTTTTGTATTTCCGTATGGTTGGTTAATTTTTGGGATTAATGTGTATGCCGCCAAATATACCATTAGAGGACTACTTATGAGCAAATAATTAGCAAGATATTCGATGCACAAAGTAAATTAAAGACGTAAAAGTAAATAGGTTTTTTTTTTTTATAAGTTACAAAGATCAACATTTTTTCTATGGATGTTGATTTATCACCAAAATGGAAATATATTTAGATGAACATGCAAAAACTGGAGAGTTTGTTTAATTTCTTTGCTGAACCACATTATGGACAGTGGGTCATTAATTGCACAACCGTGATGTTGAAAGTTGATGATTTTTTTATGAAAAATATGGTGAAGCGATAAATTATTGACATAGCCACAAAATTGAAGATTCTTGATGTTGGTGGGAAATGATGTGATTAAATGATCCTTTACCTATACAGTGGTACCTTGAGATATGTGTTCAATTCGTCCCATGACCGAGCTCGTAAGTCAAAATTCTTGTATCTCAAATCAATTTTTGCTAAATACCAAAGTACAAAGTAAGTACCAAAAAAAAACAGAATTAAAGCAACACGATGGAAATACTTCTGCAACAAGGTAAACATGTGAATTGAAAATGCAAGATTTGCAAATCTGAGCAGTGGCTTGCTATGCCAACTGGCTGTGACGTCACCGAGGCTGGCTCTTATCTTAAATTTTGGCACTCAAGGCAAAAACTAGACTTAGTGACGGCTCGTATCTCAAAAAACTCGTATGTTGGGGCACTTGTATCTCAAGGTACCACTGTATTAAAGAATTCTAAACAGACGTGATTAAATATTTTGTTTGTACGAAGATAGTTTTATTTAAATGTTAAATAATCGCATGTGTGTAAGTTTTTACAGACATTAAATATACCATGTGCACAAATATTTGTGCAGGATCAGCTAGTGTATATTTACACTTTACTTTACTTACTTTACTTTTCTTTACTGGAAGAATGGATATATTCTTGATGAATCGGTAGTGGTTCTCTCCAAATACTTGCCTTTCCTCATGACATTTTTTGAGAAACTGTTATTGAATGATTTTCGCGAAAATATCTATATATTCTCACGATCTTAAATTCACTTATTCTAATCATGTGTAACTTTTTCTCCCAAAACCTTATTTAGTCCTGTGCCTTATTATAACTGGACTAGGAAGGGTTCCCCGCTTCCACGTGGTGCTATAATTTCAAACTTTGGTAGAGTGTTAGTTATACCTAGAGTACAAATAGAAGATCAAGGAGAATATGATTGTAGAGCATATAATGACAGGTCTGACCTTACTAATAGTTTGGTGCTTAGAATCCAAGGTATGTGTCTACTTTATCATTTCCTTTTTTTAATTTGAAAACCATCAAGAACTTGAGTTACATGGATTGCCTTCTTTTCAGCGGAGCCTAATTTTACTATACCTTTAACTGACAAGCACATGGATAGCATGGGAGAATTGACTTGGACATGTGAAGCATTTGGAATACCTGATGTATCATACACATGGTATCGGAATGGAGAGATTTTAGATCCTGACAAACTTCCTCCAGAAGATCAGCCAAGATATCATATCCAAGATAATGTTCTCAAAATCAGTTATTTGAATCCAGAAAGAGATCCAGGGATGTATCAGTGTGCAGCAGCTAATCAACTGAGGACACGTTATTCATCTGCTCAGTTGAGAGTCTTGTGTAAGTTTTATCTTTTTAATGACTTTGCGATTCATGTAATTCCAAAGAATACCATATTTGTTGTTTTTTTGGACCCAGCAGTGTTAAGGTGCATGTTATACATACTTTTAAGGAAAAAACTGTTGGATGTAAAATGTTTAAAGTCAATCTCAATCATTCACATAAACAGGATGATTTATAACTTTAGATGTTAGTGGATCTGAACTCAATTTTACTGATATGCTCCCTCTTGCAGCAATGAATGATAAATTATATCATGGAACACATTACTGAACAAGCTATGGCTATGATTTCGAAGGCACTCTTTCACAATAAGGCAAAATTCTATAGAATACTTACCTTCGTACCTATGTTAATATTAACCAAAATTTTAAGACTCTCTGAAATTTCAACTCTAAATTTTGATTATGTAAATAAATAAGCATATATACCTGCTGATTTATAATTTTTTCATTTTTTCTCTGCCTTTTCTAAAGAAGCCAGGTTTGTTCTTACTAAATAAACATTAACATCTTGCATTTGATTGTGACTTCTTTTCTCCAAAGCATGCCTTGTACGCTTTGATAAAATCCATTGGCTTCTCCTAATCTGTGTCCAATCTCTGTGCTTATTCTCTCATCCTCTGACAACTCACTTCCCAAGTATCTTAAATTTCTTACAACCTCCAGCTGCTGCCCATTCAATTCATTTCCCTTTCTTCTCTCAGGATCTCTTGTCACCACCAATACCTTACTCTTTTCTATATTTATCTTCATTCTGTAATTTTCAATTGTTTCACACCTGCAGTAATGTCAATTATTTCTATTTTTAGTTCTGGCACTCTTAAATCTTACAATGTCTGCAAATTAATGTGCACCCTAGATAATTGATCTTTTTTGTAACGAAACAATGCACATGAATGGATTGGCAAGACTATATTTACATTTTTTTGACTTGATATTTGCACTATTTTTGTAGGTTCTTACAAAAATAATCAAAGTGCAAAGTGGTCTTGCTAGTTTCCTTGCTTCTGTAGCCACATTCCCTTTACCATAAGGGATTTTGTATGAGGATCCCTACTGTATTTTTCATTTATACGGTATGCTTATCTTAGATGTTTCCTCTCCTCAGTTTTAGCATATTTAATCCATGTAACTTCTCCTTTTGGATTTTTTGTATTTCCGTATGGTTGGTTAATTTTTGGGATTAATGTGTATGCCGCCAAATATACCATTAGAGGACTACTTATGAGCAAATAATTAGCAAGATATTCGATGCACAAAGTAAATTAAAGACGTAAAAGTAAATAGGTTTTTTTTTTTNTTTTTAGAGTTAAAGTGAAGATTATAGTAAATCTTTTATGCATATGATGAATTAGCATTAGGAAGCACAATAATCTTCACTTTAACTCTAACAAAACATTATAATACAAGGCCTTAAAGTGAACTTTAGTTAAAGTCCATTTTAATTATACATTATAATATCGAACCTTAGAGTGGATGGACTACTGACATACTAACTACCTTATCAACCTGGTATTTAAATCAGTGCAAATGGTGTCTATTCTAACATCATTCTGTTTACTTAATTTTATCATCAACTTGCCACGGATTTCTTTATTTAGAGGTTGCCACAAAAAGATGTTTGTGCACATTGTACAAGATATAATTCAGCCCTTGTAAATTCAGCCAAACTGAAATATTTCTCCTAGCTTAAAATGCTCATTCTTTTCCTAATTATAATCAACAGATATTATGCAACAGTAAAATGCAATGATAATCTTGGGCTCATTTGCTAAATTTTGTTTTGTAAAATTTTAATTTTGCTCGAATGTTTTTCTAGCTTTGAGACCATCGTTTAAGAAAAAGCCATTGGAACTTGAAACATATGCAGCAGAGGGAGGAAATGTGACCATTAAATGCAACCCTGAAGCTGCACCTAAGCCAAAATTTGTGTGGAAGAAAGATGGAAATGTTTTAGGTAAAGAGGAACTTCTTATATCAGTTCTTTACTAGTTATTTTATGATTTTAGTTTCGTTCCTTCAATATTTATACAGTAAAAAAGAAAGGAAACTGCAATTGTATTTTTTTATCAAATCAATCTTCTTCCTTAAGAACTACTAGGTGGCTGGTTTCAGCAAATGATTTCCAGTTCATGCTGATTGCAGTCATACATAATGACCTGATGATGATTTATGTTAGGGAAAACTGCCTGTCAAAGTTTCCTTTTCCATGATGGATTTCCTCAATCCCCCATCTGATACTTTAATGTTTATTCAGTAAATTTTTTATAGAAGTAGTTTTCCCAGTAATTATAGACAAGCATAAATATGTAAAATACACAGTAAAATTGGTGGATGAACCAAACTAGCTGAAGTTAGAAAGATAGCTAATCAAAAAGAGCTTCCTTTGGTGGTGAATCTATCCTAGTTGTCACTCCTATGTTATTATGCTTTTAAGCATGCATTTACTAGTTAAAATATCAATAAAAATGTTATAATATTCAAGATGCATGATTATTAAGTGCATAATTTTTTGCAGGTGCTGGTGGAAGGAGAAGGATCCTTGAAAATGGAAATTTGATAATAAGTCCTGTATCCCGTGATGATGAGGGTGTTTACACCTGCACTGCTTCAAATCCTAGTGGCTCTGATGAAAGTAAAGGCAGACTGATTGTGCTAAGTAAGGAAACTGTTCTCTTCAAACTCATTTAGCTAATTCATAAGAAGTATGCTAGAAGTATTAACATCTATTTACAGCATTCTAGAAACACAGAATATCATATTGTTTGAGAGTCTTTCTCCTATAAACAATCTCCCTCTTACACATAGGTGGGCATTTTCTCAATAAGTAAGTATTTGATCATAGTTTACACAATAAATATCTGAATTTAAGCTGGATCTGCAGAAACTAAGCAGCACACCACTAATAAACTCGTTCATTCAATCAGATGTGTTGTCATTGGTTTATAGATCCTTGAGAATTTTACTTCTTTTGTTCCATCAAAGGTTTAGTATATATCTTTGCAATAATAATTTGAGTTAATCATGAAATACTTGGGCTTATGCAGTACTTCTGTTCTGTTTATCATTAACTTATATATAGACTTGATTACTTTTCCACAGGGTCAAATCCTATTTTTGTATCCTACTGTATTACTTTCACAACTATGTGAAACAATGATCCTTTAATAAAACATTACAACTTACTCCAGAAAAAGTTTCTGGGAATAGTTTCTGAAAAAGCTCAAATTACGCCATTTAAATTTATTGTGAGAATTATCTGCAGGCTAAAATTCACTCTGAAATATGAATTGTTCAATGCCTGAATCCATATTAATGTTTAACACTTATTGAAAAACATATGAAATTTTGAATAGAACTGTTTCTGCTATATCTTGGTCAGTAGATAAGATATTAAATATGTTAGCATACAACATAATATTATCAATTTTAAATTCATTTGAATTTAATCTTCTTACAGGAGGCCCAAAATTTTATCAAATTCCACCTGCCAAAATAATTTCTTCGGTTGATCAGCCGGTGAAATTGACATGTGTTGCTAATTCAGAAGACATATTAGATAAGGCATATATATGGACCCACAATGGACTACGAATCCGGGAAAGCCCTGATCCATATCGCCAAATTGTAAGTAAAATTGCTAGTTGTCAATTGTTGTCAAAGTTTGTTGTGAGTTCGATGTTCTAGATGACATTATTCTTTATATATATAAGTATTCATTGACACTTTATTAGATTGTGGAAAAATCTTTGTTCCATTTTCTCCATGCTGAAGGCATCCCTTTGAAGCTTATCCTGTAGACTTTCCCTTTGTACACTTTTGTTCATAACTCTTATTTACATCTCTCTATCTCCTAACCATCAACACTTGCTCACCTTTGAAGTCATTAGCTTAGCTACCAAAATTAAATCAGAAATCAATTCTGTGTTATCTTATGGCCAAAGAGTTTTCCAGCTCTAAACTGACCCCTCTCCTTGTGTGTTGTTTATTTAACCTTGTTGGTT
The DNA here is from genome assembly GCA_000376725.2 of Ladona fulva. Lineage (NCBI taxonomy): Eukaryota > Metazoa > Arthropoda > Insecta > Odonata > Libellulidae > Ladona > Ladona fulva. The sequence goes on along the minus strand of KZ309242.1, from coordinate 51,397 downwards.
TGTCACCACCATTCTGTTTACTTCTCTATTACTCATCTGTGTTCGGTCCCACATAACAATATATTACCACCACATATTACTTCTGTTTCTTCAAGTCAATTATCCTTTGTAATTCATTTTCCAGGTAAATAAGTGTGGACATATGAATTATTAGTAGTGTGTGTTTTAATGCTTGAAACATTCTAACCGAATCATAAAGTTTCCACTCAAATTTTCTATAATTTTATTTGGAGTCTCCTCCAAATCTTTGATACCCTCTTGCCTACTCATCCATTCATCTCAGTATTGATATCACATTTTCCTTTGCGTTATTCAAGCTTCATTCTCTTGCTTCCATTGCACTTATTTAGTACCCTTCTACAATTCAATCAAAAGCATAATTAACTGATTTGTTACTTGAGAAGTGATGTTGCATTTATGCAATGTTGCTTCTTAAGCAATATTGTGCATAGCAAGAAGTAATGTTGCAATTATGCATTTATCCTCAAAGAAAGCATAAATGCAACATTACTTCATGTTATACATATTGTTGCTTACTTCTAGAATACATATGTCACTTTAAGATTTTCCTCAGCTATTATTCTCTAGCCTTGTGTATAACATTTCAAAGTAATTTAATTTCAAGTAAATATTTTCATTTGGATCATATTCTATCTAAATATAAATTTTTTTCTAAATATATATTTCTCCTCCATGTATAATTTTTATTGAGAATATTTAATTTTCCTTTTTACTTTGGTTACTTAAATTCATATCCTTATACATGAAATGCTATTTTATGTATTTTTCTGTCCTTAAAAAAAATTGTTCTCCAAATTTCAAAAATTACAATAATGGCTTGATAAGGAAATTATATTTAATCTTACTCATCTTCTGTGTCTTACATTTCTTATTTACAATTGCCTCATCTTAATTTCAATTGCAGAAAGTATCTGAAGGTAATTTGGAAATAGTAAATGCTTCATTGGCTCAAGCTGGCACTTACGAATGTACAGTAAAGAGTGCTGTGGGAAAAATTTCAACACTTACAACAGTTGTGATTCAAGGTCCACCTGGACCTCCAGGTAATAGCAAAAGGATTATAAAATCAATTGAGACTTTTATTGAGTAGCAAATTTTATCATACATGTGAAAGAATGTCATTTCTAAAATAAAATATTTCTAGTTTCAAAATAAATTACATCATTTAGACCTTTTATTCAACTGGCATGTATGAATCTAATATTACTTTTTACAGAAGTAATCTTGTTTAAACTCAAGTCTTAGAAATTAAAGATTAATATTTTACATTTGATTCAAGATATTTTATTGCATTGGTACATATGAAGTACTTAAAGATTGAAAAAGTTATTAGTCACATTTTGCAATACCTCTAGATTATAAAATTCCTCTTTTCTCGTTGACAAAAATATCCATCTTTGTAGATAGTAATCAACTAATAAGACACCAAATTGAAAGCTATTATTTCAATATCTGAGGAGAGTTTCTTGTTTGCCCAAATTTCTCATGAGTTAATTTTATATGCTTGTGGTAATATTGAGTTTTTATTATTTTATTTGAAATGGAGTTACTAATTTAGAGTAGATATTCAAAAATAGCTTCAATTCATCCAATGACAATGATTTCTAATACTTTTCTTTTATTGAAAACATCACCTCCACTTATGCTAATAGAAATCACCTCTACTTTGATCTTACAGGTATTTAATGATAATGTTAGGATCTTGTGAGTTGTCCAATGAATAATAATTAAATAAACTGTTTTTCATCAGGTGGTGTTCAAGTTACTGATATTTCAAAAACATCAGCAAAAATCCAATGGACAGATGGTGCTTCCAATGGTCGTACAATCATACATTATGTTATTTCTGCTAGAACAAACTGGAATGAAACATGGCATAATGTATCTGAAGGTAAGTTATTTAATATTTTTAAAATAAAGGAACAATTTTCTGTTTAGAAATTGTACTTTTAGCTGGTATGAAATTAAAAATTTACCATTCTATCATCTTTATTGGGTTGTAAATGTACAATGCTGGACAAAAGGAATCCAACACTTGCGCAGTGCCATACATGTCCAAAAGCCAAAGCTCTTGGTCTGAGCAAGAGCTAGAGATATGTGACAACAGCATGACTGCTAAGTTTGGAGGGGTGGGGAGAAAGCAGAGCCTTAGTTTATCCGTAGGATTCTGTGGATCTGATGACCCTCGGTTGGTATAGTCTGTAATTCTGCATGTTTGAGAACGGATTCGGAGAGGGACCGCAAAATATGAAATAGGGAAGTGAAATGCTATAGAATACATTGAAAAAACCACGAATAATTTTGGATAACGAGACACGTCATAGGTAAAAAAGTTGGGTTATATTCCTTGGAGCTTTACATGGAATAATAGAGCGACAGGAAATTTATGCAACGGAAATTGTTGTCTGAGAAATGTATACACGTTTTACAGTTACCACTATTCTTGAAAATGAAGAATACTGATTTGACTTAAGAAGGACTATCTTTGCTTTCAATTAAGATGAAAAAAGATGAAGCCAATTGATGTCTCTCAAATGAAGGAAATTAAAAGAAGTGCAGACACAAGCACCAAACGTAATGCGAGCAGCTATGAATGACATTTCATCTTCAAAGACCTATAAATTCCAGGATAAACCCTTTAACTTTCATAAGATTGCATATCATTTTTGCCAAAAATTCTGACAAACAGGTACTCTTAAGATTTCATATTTTGCAGTCCCTCTCCGAATCCGTTCACAAACATGCAGAGATACCGACCGTACCAACCGAGGATCCACAGAATCCTACCAATAAACTAAGGCTCTGCCTTCTCCCCACCCCTCCAAACTTAGCAGTCACGCCGTTGTCACATATCTCTGGCTCTTGCTCAGACCAAGAGCTTTGGCTTTCGGATACACATGGTGCTGCGCAAGTGTTGCGTTCCTTTTGTCCAGCAGTGTACTTTTCGTGATGTGTTATTTTTTGTGAAAACTGTGCAGTACTTATTGAAATATATTTAAAGCAATACTTCACTTCTTGGTCATCCAAAAAGATTATTTACTCTCTATACAACTTCAAAAATAATAATGGCTGGTAAATAAGTTACAGGCTAAAATATGTAATTTAATCCCCATTATAAATAATAGGATTCCTTTGGTTCTTAATTTTCCTAGTAAACTAAATTATATTCCTGTACAAAGATGGCAGATGGACTAACAAGGGAACATTTACCACTGTGTCAAACAAATCTTAATGATACACTTAAGGATAGGTTCTTCTGCAATAAAAATAAGAACCAATATGTTCCAGTTTTAACTAAATTTACTAGTTTCTCTGCAAAACAAGTTTAGAATCACACTAAAATTGATTGTTTTGAACTTTGAATAACTACTAACATAAGCTACATATACATCATAGTGACATCTTTTTCTTCTGCAAATTTACTTCTTTTACGAGAATATTGTATCAACTTTCACATTACATTCAGGAACAACTCCTTGTGGTTTTAACGTTTATTAATGCTTTATTATAGCTGAATAATGCTGATAATCTTTCCAGTAGAAAAATTATTCATTGATGGTTACATTTTCAATGCAGCTTCTCAGAAATCTATTATATTGTACTATTTGGAATCACATTCCAATGGTGTTTCTTTGCCAGCAATTGGCAACTTTGGTCCTCAAGTACGAGAATAGGTTGCGTGAGTTACCAAAGACTTTACCAATGTTTATGTTACAGGCTATAAATCTGGAAAACTTGACTTCAGTACTCTTTAAGGATTATTTATCGACTATTCTAAAGGAGTACCTAATAGAAAAAGTTTCTTTTACTAATAGACTCTTGGACAGGTGAACACTACACATTATGAAAAATATGTGGATAAGGATGGTTTGCCAACATGCACCATAAGGGTTATTCTGCCTAAGTGCATGCTAATGTGCCAACCTGTTCATGCTTATTTTTTTGGCAAGGGAAAATTTAGTTAAGAGGATAAAAAATGCTCCTGATTTGATGGAATTGAAAAAGAAAGAATGAAATAAATGCGATGATGCTATTTGCAAACACTCAAAACGTCACCAACTTTCTGCTCCCATTTTTTATTTAATTTACCTATCCTTATCTGTTTGACATAGTGATTAAGGTTCCATTGTAAGCTCTTTTGCCAATTTTGTACAGAAATATAAATTAAATTTTCTAGGAAAATTAATTCAAAGCTGTACCAAAATTTTTGAAGTATGTTACAAGTAACACTCGACTTCCTTTTAATGCATCAGTAAGTTTTACAGCTTAACATCCACTGAGTGCCTCTTTTCATTTAGTAATTATTTGTTTTTGTTGTTTATAAAATTTGGTTATTTAACCATGTTTATAATGCATGTTTAAGGTGTATTGACATAACAAGAGTTTTGTGGGGCTCCCAGATAGCCAAGTGCTAGTGCATTTACCTTAGATAAAAGTGGTCCCAGTGAGAGCCAATATTACCTCGGCCATCATAGCACCTTTAACAATACAATTAACAAGAGTTTAGTTGTAATGATGTAACATTGTTTCAATTCAGGAATTGTTGCCAGAGAAGTTAACCGTTATACTGACCGAAAAGAAGCTTCTCTGAACAATGTTCTATCGCCATGGTCAACCTATGAGTTCAGAGTACAAGCTGGTAATGAATTGGGTTATGGAATACCCTCTGCATCTTCACCCCAGGAAAACACACCACCAGATAGACCATACAAAGCACCACAAAGAGTTGGTGGAGGTGGAGGGAAGATTGGCGATCTGACCATAACTTGGAAGGTATGCTGTAGATAATTTAATCATCACCTGATAAACTGCCTTTTTCAGTCATTGTATACCATATAAAATTTACATCTTTTGTTATCAATTTCTGTACATTATAGTCTATGAATATTTTTCAGTCCATGCATGTTTATGAAGGTAAATTTACAATTTCTGCCTCTTGCACCACAATTTTATCGTGTAATTCTTCTAAGAAGTTGATTGGCTGATTTGATAATTATATGGTTAGAGCTAAGCTATTAGAATCGTGTTTTATAATTCAACTTGGCTGTTTTGTGGTTTGGTGTCATTAATTTTTGATGAAATATTCTGCATTGCTGTTAACTCTTAATTCAGGCCTGTTTGATAACTTTCTAAAACTCATGGGAACAAATATGTTATGATTACTGCAGGTTTAACCAGAAGTATAGTAGTATTGTTAAAAGTGCTTCGACAGCTTAGGTCATTTCGCACGTAGGCCCCCACCGGGAATCGAACCCGGGACCACTTTCACTGAAGTCGAACGCGTTGCCCACTTTTAATTAACTGGAACAAAGGTTTCTCCTTTGAATGTCAGTAGTCTTGCTCTATGGTATTAGTTCAAATGAAGTTTAAGAGAATATAGGTGTCCTTGAAGGATATTAGACTATTTTTATTAATACACCATAATTAATCAAAACAATGGGGTATATTAATGTGATAATTTTTGTGAATGACTCAATAATATACAAAATTATAACAAATGAACTAGACCATATTTTTCATCTAGCTATTTAGATTTTGCAAAAATTGGAGCTGTGTAAATAAATACTTCAGTAAATTTTTTGGAAGGTAGCAATCACAACAGAATTACCTGTATTAAATTTGTATATCAAATGTAAAATTAGTTGATTTGGTTTTGTTTTCAAGATCTCATTCACATAAGTTTATCTGAGATATCCTTATGTGAAGAATCTGTTTTAGAGCAGTTAAGAAACTTGTTTTTATAAAGCTTATGTTCAGTGAATATGATGACAAAATATTTCTAGGTCTGCTATCAAACTCCATCAGTGCAGAAAAGGATTTATCTTTAGTTTTTCTTTATGATAATGAATTTTAATTCTTAAAATCAGCCATTTCAATGCTACAATGTACAATGTTGTTTTACAGCCTCTTTCAGCAGGAGATCAAAATGGGCCTGGGATTCATTACAAGATATACTGGAGACGTAAAGGAGGTGAAACTGAGTTCCAAACTCAGGTTTTGAAAGAACTGGGCAATGTTGGAATGGCTGTTGTTAAGGTTCAGCACAAGTATTACTACACTGAGTATGAAGTGAAGGTTCAGGTAAGTCTCACAGCATGCAGGCCTTAAATTGCTGTGTTGATGGAGTAATTTCTAAGCATATTATTATAAATTACAGGCAATGAACAATGTCGGAAGTGGCCCAGAATCAGAGATTTCCACCATCTTCAGTGCTGAGGATATGCCTCAAGTGGCTCCAAGTACAGTATCTGCAGTATCATACAACTCTACTGCTCTCAATGTATCATGGATACCAATTGATCAAACTAGGGAAAAGATTCGTGGAAAACTCATTGGACATAGGGTAATGATTTGTGATACTTAAGTGTAAGAAAGAATGCAAGTATACCATTTTTCACTGCATATTAGTTGAAAATTTTTCCCAAGTTAGGGTTCTAAAAAGGATCCCCTGGATCTTGTATGTACAGTTCTGGCCTCTGTCACCGATTTGCTTATCTCTGGGGTACTGAACAAGACATCATCAATGACTTGATTGACATGATTGGAGTAAATGATCATGACTAAATCTAATGTAGAAACTGAAACTTGAAAATTAAACAACTATAATTTAGTTTTTACAGTGCTGTTACAACTTTTCTCTTGAGTTTGCCTCTGTGAAATGTGGGTACATCTTGTATGCCTGTGTTGCTTATATGTTGTCAGATTTGGTGTTATTCCCATTTATGTCTTTAATCTTGGATATATGACTTGAGAAGTCTATATTCCAATATAATTCTTGTTGAATTAATTACACTAATCCAATTCTCTCCTTCTGTACTTACTCCTTGAGGTTTTAACTATTTTCTGTTATTTCCTTCATAGCTGAAATATTGGAAGGAAGATGGCAGAGAAGAAGATGCGGTGTATTATTTGAGCCGAAGCACAAAACCTTGGTCCCTAATTGTTGGTCTTCAACCAAACACAAATTATTATGTTAAAGTTATGGCTTACAATGCTGCTGGAGAAGGTCCTGAGAGTGAGCGCTTCTTAGGTATGCCAAATATGGTTATTAATTTCTCTTGTTCCTTAACTCTCTCTCATTGGTTTCTATTATGAAACAAAGATTCATCATTATTTTATTTTCCTTATTTTCATTTCATTACTCTCATTATTTTAGTCAAATTCTGATCATTGAAAGAGTAGAAAGAATTCCTTAATAGCAATACATTGCATGTGTCTGTATGTATCTCAAGATCTTTTTCTAGACAAATGTCTTGTGTAAACTTAATTTATTACTTTAAAGTTTATGATAATATATGTAACAGATAATATATATATATATA